>JANAVB010021899.1:0-21836 GCA_029216955.1 Iris pallida | reverse complement strand
CTGTTGCTGTTGCTGCTGCCTTGGTGGTACTGGTCCTCGTATCGCCACATCGTGGATACGAATGCCAGTGGATGGTGTTGTTGTTCGGGGTGCTGCTCCCCTCCTCCTTCAATCTGACTGTGGGATCTCTTCTGACCCCCAGTCCTTGCCGCAAGCCTCTGAATGGTGATCTCATGCCTTCGAGTTGCTGTCAATACTTCATCAAAAGTTTGGTAATTGTGCCCCTCTATCAATTGCAAAAGTTCAAGATGAAACCCTTGCTGGAACCTCATAGCCCTCTGGCTCTCTGTTGCTACCATCTCTGGGGCGAACCTACTCAATCTGCAGAACTCTGCTGCATAAGCATCTACAGTCTTGCCAGCCTGTCTAAGATTGATAAACTTCTGTTGTAGCTCAAATTGCGCCACAACTCCATAGTACTTCGTCTTGAATCTTGCTGTAAAATCGTCCCAAGCCACAGGACGTCTGATGCCTACCTCCTCTGATTCCCACCAATCACGTGCGAGATCTTGAAGTAACAACTTTACTAGATCCACACGTTCTTCTGCTGGCACCTTAGCTGCTGTCAGAATAGCCTCAATATCCTTAAGCCATGCATCTGCTGAGATGGCATCCTCCGTGCCTTCGAAACGACGGGGGTTGTACTTGCAAAATCGGGCTGATGCTCCTGAATCTGGCCTTGTCCCTCTCTCCAAAGCTGTCTGCAACCCTTGGTTGAACAACACATTCTGCTCTTGTAACTGAGCGTGCATGCACTGCTGGGCTAACATATGATGTTGCTGGGTGGCCATCATCCCTCTCATGATCTCCAGAAGGGCTGGTGTGTCCACTTCTACTGGGGTAGGTGGAACTATTGGTGGTGTTGGAACCTCCGGATACTGCGGTCCAACTGCTGGTTCCACTATCACCTCTTCTTGAATAGCCTCTTGAGGTTGTACTGGCTCTGGTTGCTGACCAACCTGGTCAGGTTGCCCATGTTGCCCTTGTTGTTGTTGCCCAATCCTGACAGATGCGGACGAGGTGCCCCTAAGAAAAGGGACAAGAGAATAATCAAACGGTCGGACAGGGAAGATCAATGAAGTCAAAGGATACCGGAATGTCAAGCTAGAATCGAGAATACGAATCAGGAGATCAAGGGGAAACATGTGTGATTGAGACATCCTATAAATTAAAATACCCCACAAGTCTGAAATCAGACCTGCATGGGCCACCACTAAAACCTTGTCACGCCCCAGAACCAGAATACTGGAGAGCGGGGGAATGACTCAGCCAGCTACGTATTACGGGTAGATGAATACCGTATAATACGATCAATGCTGTCTAACCAGACGAGGGGGTGCATACTACATAAAGGTCTCACTATGGTCACTTCACATCTATTGTCTCAATCATTCGAACAAGAAACAGTAATAGAGAACATGTAAGATAAAGCAGTAAGGCATCCCAAACGCTCTGTCAAAATGTTCTTGATATCTGGCTTTACAAAACATAGCCAGATCTGATGTAGCAAAAATATACACAATTGTTATCAGCTGCAGTCTGACTTTAGTTACAATTATGTAAAAGTAAGTACAAGACGATCCGACTAACATGTCGGTGCCAAACGGCAAAGTATAAGGTAAATAACAAAACGAGCGGGGAAGTAAGAAACCTACTCGAGTCCTCCTGCGATCATTCCTCTAGTATTGACCATCTTGGAGGTGGAAGTAAGCTGAGTCCTCGGGAACCGGCTCTAAATCTGGCCATGCAAAACCAGAGAGGTTAGACCTCTAATAGCAAGTACCGTAAGGAAGCACGATATGAGGCATTAAACCAGTAGATAAGAGAATATAATAATAGATCTCTGCTCGCTACTGGGATTCACGTGACATCACGACACTTCGAACCAACCTCCCAACCAAACAAGGACAGAAGTTGGCCCGTCATGTCATGATGCTCTGATCATCTCAGTTAGTTAACAAAGTAGGTACAGTACACAAACAAATCAACTTAAACGGCCATCCAACTCCTACGGCTTACTACTGTGAGTCCCAAGTTATCCTGGAATTATGCAATAAGGATTTCTCAGTTCTTACTATGGACAAGCAAGGCTAGTCTATCCAATCAATCAATTGCGCCAATCATGAATTAGACGAGTCCCAGCGGGACGCCCGTCATCAATATACAATATACAATAATATAAGCAGATACCGTTCCCTGCCCGTGTGGCAGATTTGCAGTATCTGTGGGAACCAGCCGGCCTGTTGGGCACTAATAGTCCCAAAGAGGGCTGCCATGTAAGAACTCGGAAATCCATTCTCTCCATGCAATCATTATTTTATTTAACTTAATAGTCTCTACGTTGAGCGAAATCCCATGCCGTGGATCATGGTCATTCGGAATGAGTACTTTAGTACGGGGTACGATATGCATTTCTACAACGATACCAGTGCGGTTAGGTTGTAGGTCTTACATAGCGTAATGCAACAATCAAAACTAACCACGGAATAATCATGCCTTGGCCATAAAGTACACATGCTGCTTTCGTAACAATAAATAAATAAATTTGTAGCCTGCATGTATCTATATGTCAATATTTGGGTTTGGCTAATCGATTTCAATAGTTCATAGTTAATATGAACGTGTCTTATTCCATTCAATTCAATAAGACGACTAGCCAGCCTCTTAGTTCCATCTAGGAACGCATGATCGATAATTAATCAAGATAACAATCAATGTTAACTAATGCCAAATTCGGAAAATAAAATTGGGAGATAAATAATAATTGGAAAATAAATGATCTCATGCGCCTGAGGAATAAAGATTCATGCGGCTGTAGAAAATGATTGGGAAATAAATAATCTCATGCGCCTGAGGAATAAAAATTCATGCGGCTGTGTAAAATGATTGGAAAATAAATAATCTCATGCGCCTGAGGGATGATTGGAAAATAAATAAATCTCATGCGCCTGAGGAATGCGGCTGTGGGAAATAAATCTCGTGCGCTGTGGGAAATGATTGGAAAATAAACAATCTCACGCACTGTGGGAAATAATTGGGAAATAAATAAATTCATGCGCCTGAGGAATGATTGGGAAATAAATAAATCTCATGCGCCTGAGGAATGCGGCTGTGGGAAATAAATCTCGTGCGCTGTGGGAAATGATTGGGAAATAAACAATCTCACGCACTGTGGGAAATAATTGGGAAATAAATAAATTCATGCGCCTGAGGAATGATTGGGAAATAAATAAATCTCATGCGCCTGAGGAATGCGGCTGTGGGAAATAAATCTCGTGCGCTGTGGGAAATGATTGGGAAATAAACAATCTCACGCACTGTGGGAAATAATTAGAAAATAAATAAATTCATGCGCCTGAGGAATGATTGGGAAATAAATAAATCTCATGCGCCTGAGGAATGCGGCTGTGGGAAATAAATCTCGTGCGCTGTGGGAAATGATTGGGAAATAAACAATCTCACGCACTGTGGGAAATAATTGGGAAATAAATAAATTCATGCGCCTGAGGAATGATTGGGAAATAAATAAATCTCATGCGCTTGAGGAATGCGGCTGTGGAAAATAAATCTCGTGCGCTGTGGGAAATGATTAGGAAATAAACAATCTCACGCACTGTGGGAAATAATTGGGAAATAAATAAATTCATGCGCCTGAGGAATGATTGGGAAATAAATAAATCTCATGCGCCTGAGGAATGCGGCTGTGGAAAATAAATCTCGTGCGCTGTGGAAAATGATTGGGAAATAAACAATCTCACGTACTGTGGGAAATAATTAGGAAATAAATAAATTTATGCGCCTGAGGAAGGTGGCTGTGAGAAATAAATAAACTCAGGGATCTGGGGGAAATAAATAAACTCATGCGCCTGAGGGAAAGGATTGAGAAATAAATAAACTCATGCGCCTGAGGGAAAGGATTGAGAAATAAATAAACTCATGCGCCTGAGGGAAAGGATTGAGAAATAAATAAACTCATGCGCCTGAGGGAAAGGATTGAGAAATAAATAAATTCATGCGCCTTGGCTGTGGGAAGATTTGATGCGCTGTGGGAATAAAGATTTCCATGCGCTTGAGGAATGAAGATTTGATGCGCTGTGGGAATAAAGATTTCCATGCGCTGAGGAATGAAGATTTGATGCGCTGTGGGAATAAAGATTTCCATGCACTGAGGAATGAAGATTTGATGCGGCTGTGACTGTTCTTCTTCTCCGAATTTTCTGAGAACAGAACCATGGGAACCATGGAAGCCATTGCTTCCAAGCTTCATAAATCCTTCATCCCAAGCCCAAATATGGACTTCCATAGGTCAAAATTGGGTAGAACGAAATTCTCTACAACATGGAACCATCGAAACTTGAAGATAACAAGGTTTACTAGATCAAAACCTAAGAAATTCAAAAATATATCAAACTTAGATCTACAACAAATAAGCCATGGAAATTGAAAATGCTAAGTACTAAAGAGACTTAGAATCAAATGAGGAGGATGATGGAACAATAATAATGGGGATCCATCAAGAAGCAAGTTGGCACTTGCCTATCTCTTCTAGGTTGGTGGGAGAGTTATGAGGAAGAAGAAGTGAAATGGAAAGAAGTAATGAAGAGAGAGAAATGGTTTTGGGCTTTGAATGAAAGGGTGATGGTAGGTGGGAGTATTGGGCCGGGTCCAATGGGTTCATCCAAGGCCAACCCGCAAGCAAAGCAAAGAGGTAAAAGCAGAAAATAAATGCAGGAATAAAAGCAGAAAATAAAGTGCAAAAATAAAATTGCAGGAAATAAATTAACATGAAAATTTAAAGAGCAGATTAATTAACTAACAGAAATTTATAGAAATTTAAATACAGAATAATACATGGTAGCTATTAAATAAATACGTATTCTGGGAACGGGAAGTGACAACATATAATTTTCTAGGTTTTAGTGGATATTGGTTCCGACACGTATTTCGGTACAAGTCGGATACTAATATCCGGGTCAACGGATCATTTTGAGATCGGCTGATCGAAATCCAATTCTGGACATACCATTGAGTTCGTATCGTCATTCTGGACTCATTGACATATAATTTGCTGAGTTTTGTGGACATTGGCTCTGACACGTATTTCTGTGCAAATTGAATTCCAATATCCGGGTCAACGGACCATTTTGAGATCGGCTCATCGGAATCCAATTCTGGATATACCGTTGGGTTCGTATCGTCATTCTGGATTCATGGACATATAATTTGTTAGGTTTAGTGGACTAATATTCTTGCACATTTTTCGGTGTAAAGCGGGTCCGACACGGACACCGTTTTGACTCGAAATTATCTTTTTGTTCCTGTGTCCAAATTGGACTTATGGGCAGGCTATTCTAGCTATTTCGACCATTCTGGACACGTTGGTGATGGTTATTTCACCATCCGACAACATCTGTAGATTTTTCCCCTATCTATCACCCTATTATTATTATAATCTTTCTCTTTTGCTGTATTTTGAGATCCATCAATTTCAGTGATTTTTCAATCACTAAAATTGAATGTGTTGATCCTGTAGATGTTTATAGAGACTAGCCTTGATCCTGTTTGACCATGGTTGACTGCTTTGACTGAACAACGAAGTAGAGTCAACATTGACCTAGGTTAGACTAGTTTTGACTTGGTTGACCACAGTTGACTATTTTGACCAAAAGTCAACCGGAAGTCAACCGTAGCCTAAAATTGATTAGAACTGGACCGAAGTTGACCAGTTGACCCAAAGTCAACTGTCAGTAAACGTTAGTCAAGTTTGACCTAGTGTTGACCTAGGGTTGACCAGAGTTGACCAGTTGACCAAAAGTCAACTGTAAGTCAACCCTTAACTTAGATTGACCTAGTTTGACTTGCTTTGACTTGCCTTGACCTAGTTTGACTTAGTATGACTTAATTTTACTTCCAAATCCTTATATTGATACAATATTCCATCTATAGGACCTCGAGGCACTGTTCTTGGACTCAGTCGACTTATCCATCATAACACAGGCGAGTACATTCTCTGATAATATTTCTGTTTTATGATATCGTCTATGTTTCTTGTATTTAGTGTAGATATCTTTGTTCTCTTGACACATTGTTCACACGGATTGGTATTTCTCTGGATCCTGTCATGAGATGTTATTCCTTACTTTCCTTGGTATATCTTGTACAAGTCTTTCTTGTTCCTTGTGTATTGTATAGACACGATTCCTGCGAAGGCTAGCTACCCTCTCAGAGAATCGCGTGTCATAATGTGTCATGGTTGGATCCACTATACTAGTCGGGGACGGGAAGTATTAGTGTAGATGTGTGGTCATTATCCACCTTGTTTATTCTAGTAGACCTTGTGAATGCCAATCCTACACTCCACGTATGATTGGCTAGATCATTAGTCCTTGTGCAGATCCAAGCCGGCCACATGTTGAAACTAGTACTCACACACTTAGATGATTCTTGATTCTTGTACATACCATGATCAGTTTTACTTGCCTTGTTCTAGCTCTAGATTTACAGCTTATCTTGCCATGATACTCACATGTACATTTTATGATTTTTTTTATATTCTCTCTATTTACTGCTACATTTTTAATATCGTCTAACTAGAACTGTTATTTGAGATTTGTGCTCGTTCCATCCTGACTGGATATGTTGACAATATTTTAGGAGTTGTTATGCCATTATTGGACTTCATGATGTTGCTAGCTGAGGTGGATCTCACTATTCTTTTATGTGAGTTGCCTGGTAGTTATCCTTAGTTTGTCTTATTTTTTTTCTTCTTTATTTTCCTGTCTTATGATTCCTTCTAGTAGTTTCTAATTGTTCTTGTGCCTTAGTTATCTTCCTGTCTTATCTTCTTTAGATGTTGGGTTGTGATTGAGTACATTCGTAGTTCATGGACCTTCTAGACGTGGTGTATATTTATTGGGTACTAGACAGCATTCTACCGTCGATACTGCGGCGTAGGCTGGGCGTGGCCCACGTATTCGTATCCGTATATTCGGGTGCAGGTCGTGACACGTTTTTAGTGGTGGCCTATGCAGGTCAGTCTTTGCAATTAATGCAAAGTCGTGGTAGTACTTGAGCTTATCTATACTACTGCGAGCCTGCCCTAGGATTAAGGTTGAGTCATGGAATATTTTAGGAATTTGGTACTCAGTCACATATTAGGAACTCTTGGTAGATTCCAGGGATGACCCCTGGGAATCTTGTTTCGAAAAGTTTTTCAAATCTTTTCCACTTGTTTCTATTTGTCTTAATTTTTGAAATATTTGTCCGTATCAAACTTTATTCTTTCTTGGGATGAGTTGTGGATCCCAGAGGGAAGGTATAAGTTGAACTTATATATCCTCTAGGCTGAGAATCAAATATGATTGCCAATCTTATATCAATATTGAGATTTATTTTAGATTATATTCCATAACTTTCAATCTTGTCCTAGATAGTAACTTTAGGACTTCTTCTGAGAACTTTTCCTAAATCCTGCATCGGAATCTGTTTTCGCTAGTTTCTATTTACTTATCCTTGATTCGTCATTGAATTTTGAATCTTGACGTTCGTTCGTTGTTGACTTTGATTTTGTATCTAAAATTAGTTTTTATGAATTGAGTTAAGATATCATGATAAACATATTTGATGGGACGATGAGAATGATAAATATATACTTTATTCATGGAGTTTAGAATTTATCGCAGACATACTAGTTAGCACGATAGGGACATGGAGCCTGATTTTGGATATACTATCCTAGTTATAGAATTTAGATTTTCTTGCAGCCATACCGGTTGGCGTGGTAAGGAATCTAGATGATTCTGGATAGACGTGTATGGTTATCAGGTCATACCTTAAATTGATTTACTTCTTTTGACCTATTGATCAAGGATAATTCCTACCATTATTTCTTGTTCTGTTATTTCTCTTCTCATCATATGATGATTTCCTCATCTTGTTATTACTTCATTCATCTTGATTAATTATGTCTTGATTACACCAATCACTTGTCTTTTATCCATTTCTGTCGACCACACTGTGAAGTCATTTAAAATTTCGTATCTTTTCACCTTGGAAAGGTTAAGGAAGTATCGTAAATCATCTCGTTCGGAAGGCGAATTTATTATCAAGTGGTATCTTGGTAGGAATATTGAGTTCAGTATAGAATTGGTACCTGGAACTAAACCGATATCAGATCGAGTTTACAGAATGGCGAATTCGGAACAGGCTAAGGTATATCAGCACATAGAGGAACTGAAGGAGAAGAAGTTCATCCAAGCTAGCATATCACCATGGGCAGCACCAGTGGTACTTGTGGGGAAGAAGGATGGGTCATCCAGATTGTGCATCGATTACAGGAAGCTTAACGCGGCAACAGTAAAGAACAAGTACCCACTACCCAGGATCGATGACTTGTTTGATCAGTTGAGCAGAGCTAGAGTTTTCTCCAAGATAGATCTTCGTTTAGGGTATCATCAAGTGAGGGTTCGGAAGGAGGATATTCCCAAGAAAGCATTCAGATCGAAGTATGGGCATTATGAATTCTTGGTAATGTCGTTTGGTTTGACCAATGCTCCAGCAATATTTATGGATTTGATGAACCGCATCTTTATGCCGTACTTAGATCAGTTTGTCGTTGTGTTTCTTAGCGACATTCTCGTATACTCTGCTAGTGAAGAGGAGCATGAAGACCACCCCAGGAAAGTATTACAGGTTCTGAGAGAGAACCAGTTGTATGCCAAGCTCAGCAAGTGTGAGTTTTGGTCGGACCATATTTCATTTTTGAGGCACATCGTATCAGGAGCTGGAGTAGCAGTGGATCCCAAGAAGGTAGAAGCAGTAGAGAGTTGGCCAGTACCTAAGACCGTAGCAGATGTGCGGAGTTTCTTGGGATTGACAGGATATTACAGGAGATTCGTAGCAGACTTTGCAAGACTTTTAGCACCCATGACCCGCTTGACACGGAAGGATGTACCATTCGTCTGGTCGGCAGAATGTCAGGCATCATTTGAGAACTTGAAGCAGAAGTTGATATCAGCACCTATTCTTACATTGCCAGTTGGGCCCGGAGGTTTTACTGTATATTGTGATGCGTCAGGTAAAGGACTTGGATGTGTCCTTATGCAACATGGGAAGGTGATAGCGTATGCATCTAGGCAACTTCGAGACCACGAGAAGAATTACCCAACTCATGACTTGGAATTGGCAGCAGTAGTGTTTGCTTTGAAGCTATGGAGGTATTACTTATATGGTGATCGAGTGGACATGTACACAGACCACAAAAATCTGAAGTACATCTTTACTCAGAAGGAGCTGAACATGAGACAGAGAAGATGGTTGGAGTTGATCAAAGATTACGACGTAGAGCTTCAGTATCATCCAGGCAAGGCTAATGTGGTTGCAGACGCTCTTAGCAGGAGAGGCGGCGCATTTATGTTGACAACACAAAGGCATATCTTAGAAGACCTTCAGGAGATGGGCATCGAAGTTATACTTCCTAGTGATGTAGGAGTTCTAACAAGTCTACAAGTTCAATCCGACTTGGTAGACAGGATCAAGGCAGCTCAGGCACAGGACCCAAGGATTCAGAAGCTTAGGGCAGAATGTGAGTCAGGACTCAAGAAGGAGATGAGAATTCATGAAGATGGTACCCTTAGGTTTGGATCACGTCTATGTGTGCCTAGTAGATATATCAGACAGGAGGTTATGGCAGAAGCTCACAGTTCCCAGTATTCTGTACATCCTGGAGGGACCAAGATGTACCAAGATATCAAACAACACTTCTGGTAGAACGGAATGAAGAGGGAGATAGCTAGATTCGTTTTCCGTTGCTTGATATGTCAGCAAGTGAAGGCAGAACAGCAGAGGCCAGCTGGGTTATTGCAACCGCTTTCTATTCCGGAATGGAAATGGGAACATATTACAATGGACTTTGTGACCAGTTTACCGAGATCACCAAGTGGTAAAGATGCTATTTGGGTGATAGTAGACCGACTTACAAAGGTGGCACACTTTCTTCCTTTCAGAGTAGGGCAATCTACAGAAAAGTTGGCAGAGTTGTATATGCAACAGATAGTCAGGCAGCATGGAATCCCTGTCAGTATTGTGTCAGACAGTGATACTCGCTTTACATCACATTTTTGGAAGAGCTTACATCATAGCCTGGGTACCAGGTTAAGATTTAGCACGGCTTACCACCCCCAGACAGACGGGCAATCAGAAAGAATAATTCAGACTTTAGAAGATATGTTGCGAGCTTGCACCTTAGATTTTGAAGGATCTTGGGAGAGCCACCTGCACTTAGTCGAATTCCCATACAACAACACTTATCAAGCCAGTAACCAGATGGCTCCATTTGAAGCACTATATGGTAAGAAGTGTAGGTCGCCACTGGCAAGGAATGATATCGGGGAGAGGAAGATGCTAGGCCCAGAAATGATTGTCCAGACAGTTCAAGTGGTCAAGAAAATTAGAGAGCGACTTCGAGTTGCGCAGGATCGGCATCGTCATTGGGCAGACCAGCATCGTAGGCCGCTAGAGTTTTCCGTTGCGGACCACGTGTTCTTACGGATCTCACCTACCCGTGGGGTCATTAGATTTGGCGTTCGAGGAAAGTTGAGTCCGCGGTACGTGGGCCCATTTGTTATCCTTGATCGGATAGGCGATGTTGCTTATCGTTTATCTCTTCCACCTTCGTTATGAGAGGTGCATGACGTGTTCCATGTATCTCAGTTATGTAGGTATGTATCGGACCCAAGCCATATCCTTGATCATTCTGAGCTAGTTGTTGGTGCCAACCTGTCTTACGAGGAACAGCCTGTGTTTATTTTAGACCGAAGAGAGAAGATACTCAAGAACCGAACAATTAGCCTTGTCCGGGTTGCTTGGGGTCATCACTCTTTAGGGGAGTCAACGTGGGAACGTGAGGATGACATCCGATCACGGTATCCGCACCTGTTTGACTCACAAGGTATGTCTCTTTCTGTATACCTTGATTGTCTTAACTCCTCATGCTCGTCACCTTATGAGTAGAATTGCTTGGTGTCGTCGATAGTTAAACATAGATATGTTACTTGCTATTGGCATTGTAGAATGATTGCTTACTCAAATTGCTTATACTTAGATTAGTTTAGCTCCGATGTTTCTATCCTGCTTGGATTTGAAATTTCGAGGACAAAATTTTTCTAAGGAGGGTAGAGATGTCACTTCCCGTTCCCGGAATACGTATCCTAAATACATGTACTACTGGAATGTATTTATTTAATATTTATCATGTAATGTTCTGTATTTAAATTCTTTTAATTTCCTGCTAATTATTTTTTTGCATTTTACTTTCAGCATTTTACTTTCTGCTTTGCTTTTGGGTTCGGCCCGAGTTGGTTTATTTTCCAGCCTTGGTTGGTTCGACATGAACCCAACTCCCCACCTACCACCACTCCTTCATTTAAAGCCTCATCCCCTTTCTCTCTCTTCATTGCTTCCTCGCATTACTCTTCTTCTTCCTCATAACTCCCCCACCAAACTAGGAGGGCTAGGCAAGTGCCAACTTGCTTCTTGATGGATTTCTATTTTTGTTGTTCCATTGTCTTCCTCTCAAGATTCTTAGATACTTTAGTACTTAGCATTTTCAATTCCCATGGCTCATTTCATGTAGATCTAAGTTTAATACTTTAGTACTTAGCATTTTCATTGATGGATTATTTTTCGAGTTTTGATGGTTCCATGTTGTAGGAAATTCGATTCTACCCAATTTAGACTATTGGAAGTCCTGTTTTTGACTTATTTTGAGTGATTTATGGTCTTTTTGGTTCATGGGTTTTCATGGCCATTAGAGGCTGATTGGAGAAGATGAGCAGTACATGCTGTCCTGGTGCAAGCTGTTTGCTGGCAAAATACTGTGGCCATGCTGTTTGCTGGCGCATGCTATTTTCTGGCACATGCTAATTCCTGGCGCATGCTGTTTGCTGGTAAAATACTGTGGCTATGCTGTTTGCTGGCGCATGCTATTTTCTGGCGTATGCTGTTTCCTGGCGCATGCTATTTGCTGGCAAAATACTGTGGCCATGCTGTTTGCTGGCGCATGCTATTTTTTGGCGCATGCTGTTTTCTGGCGCATGCTGTTTCTGGCGCATGCTGTTTTCTGGCGCATGCTGTTTCTGGCGCATGCTGTTTTCTGGCGCATGCTGTTTTTTGGCGCATGCTGTTTGCTGGCGCATGCTGTATCCTGGCACATGCTGTTTTCTGGCACATGCTGTTTTCAGTGGCCGTATGGCACTTCCTGTCCGCATGAGATCCTGACCACATATGCATTCTCAACCGCATGAACTTCTATAATTTCCCGGCCGTATGAACTCTAGCCCATGATGCCTTTTGACTGATTCTTGTCCCGAATTAACATTGATTGATATTGATTATGACCTTGACTAATAATTGATCATGCGTTCCTAGTTGGAACTAAGAGACTGGCTAGTCGTCTTATTGAATTGAATGAATGAGACACGTTCATATTAATTATGAACTATTGTAATCGATTGGCCGATCCCGAATATTGGCATACAGGCATATGCAGGCTTCAATTTATTTTTCTACAAAAGCAGCATGTGTACTTTATGGTCAAGGCATAATTTATTCCGTGGTTAGTTTTAATTGTTGCATTACGCTATGTAAGACCTACAACCTAACCGCACAGGTATCGTTGTAGAGTTGGGCATATCGTACTTTGTACGGAAGTACTCATTCTGAATGACCATGATCCACGGCATGGGATTTCACTTAACATAGAGTTTACTAAGTTAAATAAAATAATGATTGCATGGAGAGAATGGATTTCCGAGTTCTTACATGGCAGCCCTCTTTGGGACTATTAGTGCCCGATAGGCCGGCTGGTTCCCACAGATACTGTAAATCTATCACACGGGCAGGGAGCGGTATCTGCTTATATTATTTATTATATATTGATGATGGGCGTCCCGCTGGGACTCGTCTAATTCATGATTGGCGCAATTGATTGACTGGATAGACTAGCCTTGCTTGCACATAGTAAGAACTGAGGAATCCTTTATTGCATAATTCCAAGATAACTTGGAACCCACAATAGCAAGCCGTAGTAGTTGTATGGTCGTTTAAATTGATTTGGTTGTGTATTGTACCTAATCTGTTGACTAACTGAGATGATCAGAGTGTCGAGACATGACGGGCCAACTTCTGTCCTTGTTTGGTTGGGAGGTTGGTTCGAAGTGTCATGACGTTATGTGAATCCCAGTAGCAAGCAGAGATCTATTATTATATTCTCTTAGTTACTGGTTTAAATTTCTCATATCGTGCTTCCTTGCGGTACTTGCTATTAGAGGTCTAACCTCTCTGGTTTTACATGGCCAGATTTAAAGCCGGTTTTCGAGGACTCAGCTTACTTCCACCTCCAAGATGGTCAATACTAGAGGAATGATCGCAGGAGGACTCGAGTGGGTTCCTTACTTCTCCGTTCATTTTGTTACTTACTTTATATTTTGTCGTTTGGCACCGACATGATAGTCGGATCGTCTTGTACTTACTTTTACATAATTGTAACTAAGTCAGGCTGCAGCTGATAAATAATTGTGTGTACCTTGCTTCGTCATCTGGCTATGTTTTGTAAAGCCAGATATCAAGAACATTTTGACTGAGCATTTGGGACGCCTTACTGCTTTATCTTACATGTTCTCTATTTCTGTTTCGTGTTTGAATGATTGAGACAATAGATGTGAAGTGACCATAGTATGACTTTTATGTAGGATGCACCCCCTCGTCTTATTAGACAGCATTGATCGTATTATATGGTATTCCTCTACCCGTAATACGTAGCTGGCTGAGTCATTCCCTCGCTCTCCAGTATTCTGGTTCTGGGGCATGACAGAAACCTTGTCTTTTGATTTTCTACCAAGGAGGAATTTGACTTATTCCATATCTTTGAATCATTCCTTGAGTTTTCAATATCGTTAAATCCTAATATTCTCTTGATCGCGACCAATCAACTTTGGTCATATCTCTGATCATATCCATATCCTGGAACGTACTCAATTGAGTTAAATTCAATTCTAACATGGATTTCCATTCTCGGATGCTCGTGCTCAGGTTTCATTCCTGATCATGACTAGGGTTGCAATTTTCGTCGCTCTACTCTACATCGTGCCTAAGTTGTTAATCATTCCAAAATACTTGAACGCGTCTGGGTCTTGATTTCATTCATGATCGGGTGGTTAAATTCTTGGTCAATGTTTGTGCTAAGAATTGTTTATTCCGAACAATGCCTAATCATATCATTTTTAACTTGATCGTGCCGATCTACCCAAAAATATAATTTCTTCGACCTGGATCATATTTATCGATGTCAAGGGCCGTCTCAAAGGTGATCACCGACAAGACCTAAAGACAGTCTTCGATCTCATGCGAGCGCATCAACTCAAGATGAACCCCGCTAAATCCTTCCTTGGGATTTCTAGCGGAAAGTTCTTGGGCTTCATTATTACGGCGAAAGGCATTCATGTCGACCCCGAGAAGACCAAAGCCATCCTTGATATGGACCCTCCGAAGAACCTCCGAGAACTTCGAGGCCTGCAAGGGCGTCTGGCATACATCCGAAGGTTTATAGCAAACCTTTCCAGAAAATGTCAACCCTTCAACCAGCTCATGAAGAAGGGATTCTTCTATGTCTGGACAGAAGAATGCCAGAAAGCTTTCGATGATATCAAAGCTTACTTGACGAGCCCGCCAGTCCTGGTGGCACCCGTCGCAGGCAAACCATTTCTCCTCTACGTCCGTGCCATGGATCATTCCCTCAACACTTTGTTGACTCAGAACAACGATGCAGGCTACGAGCAAGCTATCTACTACCTTAGTAGAACAATGATCGGGGCTGAACACCGGTAGAACCCCGTCGAAAAGGAATGTTTGGCTTTGGTGTTCGCCATCCAGAAGACTCGCATTACGTTTCGGGCCAGACAATTCATGTCATCTCCCGAGTCAATCTACTCAGGATTTTTATGACGAAGTCGGGATCATTGAACTCCCGACTAGCTACATGGGCAATCCTGCTGACACCGTATAACATGGTATTCGTCCCACAAAAAGCCGTCAAGGGTCAAGCCCTAGCCGACTTTTTAGCCACGCACCCCATCCCAGAGTCCTCCAGACTCTATGAAGACATCCCGGATGAGGTCCAAGAATCAAACGTCACCGAAGAAAGCTCCGTCTGGCGAGTGTTTTTCGATGCGCTTCGAGAGAAGGCCCCAAAGGCCAAATCATTATCGGAGTAGGGGTGGTCTTAGTCTCCCCCGATCAGCTGGTCATCCAGCATGCTTACTCTCTTTCAAAGTCGTGCTCCAACAATGTTGTCGAGTACAACGCTCTCATTATGGGACTCCAGCTGGCGCGACAACTGGAGGTGGATCATATGGAAGCTTACGGCGACTCAAAACTCATCGTTAATCAAATCTGAGGGCAGTACGAAGTTCTCCATGAAGATGTGGTTCCTTACCATGAAGTTGTATTGAATATTATTTCAACCTTTACTAAGTTCTTCATAGAACATGTACCTCGACTGCAAAACCTGGAGGCTGACGCTCTGGCTGGCCTTGCAGCTTCATTAGCAGCCCCCCTCGGGACTCAACACTACGTCACGGTAGTAGGACGAGATTTGGTCTGTCCTAAAAACAATCTATGCACACAGATAGCCCATGCCATGATGACAAGTGCCGGTGTTAATGTCCGAGACTGGAGGTTCCCGTTCATCGACTTCGCTGTCTATGGAATTTTCTCAGAAGACCCGAATGAAGCCGTCTCAGTCATAAGGCGTTCCCTTCGGTTTTATTATGATACAGCTACTAAAACGTTGTACCGATGTTCCTACGACAGACTTTCCCTTCGATGTCTATCCAACGAAGAAGCAGCCGAAGCCCTTCGAGAAGCTCATGACGGAACTTGCGGGGCTCATCAACCTGGCCCTAAGTTGCAGGATCGACTGCGACGCATGGGTTACTTCTGGCCAACCATGGCAGCCGACGCCGTCGACTATGCTAAAAAGTGCCTTGTTTGCCAGCTTCACGCCCACTTTATCCATACACCATCGGAACCACTACATCCTACGATCGCTTCCTGGCCCTTTGAAGCTTGGGGCATGGACATTCTGGGACCTATCACCCCTCCTTCATCGAGGGGACACCGCTTCATCCTAGCCATCACCGACTACTTCTCCAAATGGGCAGAAGTAGTTCGACTGACGAAAGTGAAAAGCTCTAGGGTGATCAACTTCATCAAGCATCATGTCATCTACCATTTCGGGGTACCCCATAGGATTATCCACGACAATGGTCCTCAGTTCATCAGCCATGTTTTCAGCAGATTCTGTGACAAGAATCAAATTCAGAACGTGGCATCAACCGCCTACAATCCGGCAGCGAACGGATTGGCCGAGGCCTTTAATAAGACTATCGTCAGGCTACTCAAAAGGTCGTGTCATCCAACAAACGCGACTGGGACGAAAAGCTCGACGAATGCCTTTGGGCATACCGTACAACGGTACGGACTCCGACCGGCAACACACCATTCTCCTTAGTCTACGGGAGCGAAGCGGTACTGTCTCTTGAGATCCAGATACCCTCACTCCATGTAGAGATCACAAATCAATTGACAGAAGAAGACAATCAATGCCGCCGTCTGCGAGAATTAGAGGTACTTGACGAAAAATGTCTCCTAGCTCAGCAGCGCATTGAACTCTATCAAGCCCGTATATCACAGGCTTTCAACAAAAAGGTCAAGCAAAGGACTTTCCAAGTAGGTGACCTGGTCCTGGCAGTCAGGAGGCCGATGGTGTTGACTCAAAAAACACCAGGAAAGTTCGATCCCAAGTGGGAGGGACCTTTCATCATAGAGACGGTATACTCAAACGGTGCTTACCGCCTCGCCCGACCAAACGAGAACTTGTTCATGATGCCCATCAACGACAAGTTCCTAAAGAAGTACTACTCTTGACATCTTTCAGATATGTACTTCCATCTCTACCTAGCAAGGGAATCAGTGGACCTGATCATCAGAGCTCACATACACCTCCCTTTCACAAAATTATATGCTTTCGGAACCCAGTTGTTCCATGGCATTCTATCTTCAGTAGAAGAACAACCAAGTCCACATTACCTCTGAGTTGCTCCTCTACGCCCTACAAAGCAGAATCTTACACTCCGTAAGATTTCTCTAACTATCATGTTTACCACGTCCACATTACCTCTGAATAAACATCCCGTACAAACAACCCCTGCGTTGCCGTACATCGTTCGCAGAACTTCCATGTCCATATTACCTCTGAGTAGTTCCGCGTATCCCCCCAGAGTCACTCCTACCACGTCCATAACACCTCTGAGTAGGAAGACTTCATCATTTGAACCCCATATTTGCTACGTCCACATTACCTCTGAGCAAACATGTCGGTCCTCTCCAACTTATTATCTGTACCTAAAAACCAAGGTGCATAAAAGATAATAGGTCCACACAAATCACTAGTTCATGACAGTAAAGATGAACACACCAGAAAATTCTTTATTTTGTACTCAAAAGTAAAGGATTACATCCCCAGCAAAGTTGCCAAAAAATATATATATAACAAAAAAAAGGGAGAGACTACAATCCCTAAGCATCATTGGGATTGGCAGAAAGCTCTTCGATCCGATGCTTCAAGTCTTCAGCCCGAGTCTCCACAGTCGCCAAGACTCGACGTTCAGCTTCTTGACGCATCACTTCCACAGCCTCAGGAGCAGTATCCACTACAACAAAAAGATCTATTAATGACGTTTGATAAGTGGATTTCATGACGGCTGATAAAAAAGCTTTATGAAAGTTCGAAATACCTTCTTTCTATGATGGTTTGGGCTAATTCTGGACTTTTCATAACGTTTATAAAACAAAACATTATTAATATTTTAGAGCGGTGGCAAACTTGTAATATTTTTTAAGCATTTTTGACAAAATCCTGCGCTTCAACAAAAAATTTTCTCTCCCCCTCGTTCTGGTTTTCTCCTTCTCCGATCCTTTCTTCTTCCTCCTCTCCCCCAACTCCAAAATCCCATAGATCCAAAACCCTAACTCTAGTTTAGCAACACCCTCCTCTCCTCCTCTTCTTCTCCTTCCTTTCCTCCAACTCCAAAACCCTAACCCTAGATACAAAACCCTAAACCTAGTTAGAAAGGGAGGAGGAGATAGGGAGGAAGCTGGCGGCGTGGGCGGGCCGACGGCTCTGGCACGGCCTCTCTGACGTCGACATCGCGTTAGATGAAAAAAGAGAGCGGGACAGCCGATTGTGGTCTCTCCGCTCTTCTTTCCTCTTTTCGATCGGGCGTTGGCGAATTCGCGGTGGCCGTCGAACTCGGCGATGCACGGAGGACCGACACCAGGAGTCAATCGCTATCATCTGGACGATGATGGTTCTCCTTGGCAGGCCAGGGTGTCCGTGCCGTCTCCGTCGCAGCAGTAGTCATTGATCGAACGATCCAGGCGGAGACGGGACGAACATTCAAATTAATCTGGTGAATTTCCAAACCATGATTCTCTGATCGAATTTTCCTCTTCCTTTGAAATTTTGATCGATTTGATCAAGAATTAACATCAATATTCAATTATTGCTTGTGTACCTATGGTGTTTGATGAATTTACTGAACCAACCTTGGCACCAATTCTGGACAAAATAACAATGGTATCAGACTCCGGACACGAAGGTTCAGTATTGACACGAAGACACGGTTAGCTACGTCCCGACACATGTATGATTTCTGACACTCCCCCTCTAATTCTTGGTTTTGGATATAGTCTATAAATTTCGTGTTTATGTTGGTTGTTTGTATCAGACCTAGGACACTATGTGTAGTGTCGGTATCGGATTTGGACACCAGTCGTGTCAGTGTCCTGGCGATAAAGAGGAAGGATATTGGTTTTGGTACTTCAGGTATAGGTATTGGTATTGGTTAAGCTGCATGGAGAGAGGTTCTGTGGGTTAGCCATTGAAGTCATGATTCAAATTGGAGGTGAAGAAGATGTTATGATCCATTGGTGAAGAAGATGTTCTCATACACTTACCACTCCCCCTCTGTTGTTCATCTTCTGATGTTCAAAATTTTGGAGGTGAAGAAGACGTTATGATCCATTGGTTGCATCTTCTGTTGTTCATGGCCGATCCATCGACCATAAGAACATGTAACATACACTTAACACCCCCCCCTCTGCTGCAAAATTCTCATTTTCTTCCCTATATATATCAGCAATCCATAAGCTTGTGACTTTAGGAAAATTTCGAGATAGATATGCTGCAAAACTCGGTTAAGCATTATAGGTATATCGAACAAACAATCTTGATAGATCCTCCATTAAATTGAATGAGTGTATAGTTCCCCTTAGGCGATGATGACAACTAAACAAAGAAAGTGTACTTTCCCCTTTATCCCTTCTTGATTCTTTTAGGGTTGGTGGCAAGTAAAACTGTTTTAGTAGAAAGTGATGAGTTCCCATTCATTTGCAACATGCTGTGGAGCTGGTGCCATTAATCTTGCACTTTTTGCTAACTGTAGAGAAAATTAACATTGTATTATATGATGTCTGAATTCATACTTTAGACTACCATTTTTTCTCGTCTTGTATTCTCATTTATCCTTCAATTTCTTCTCTGTTTCTCTTCCTCGGCCAATGGCGAGGCACGCAGTGCAGCCATTACTTGTCAGAAGAATTAGAATTAAGGAGAGGAGAGGAAAGGAGAAGAAAAAAAGGAAAAGAAAAAAGGAAAAGAACAAGAACAAGAATTTTTTTTGGCAATGATGATTTGGCTGCTCCTTCAGATGGCGAGGCAGCTCCATTGCAGCCATTTGTTGGAAGAAGGGATGATGAGAGTGGGGGTCCACCTCCAATTGTGAGTGAGTAATCATGGACTGAAGCTGAATCTGAGCCTCTTCTCGCTAATTTATGTACCTCTTGGAGCTATTTATGTTATCTTTTTCTCTGCTTATGTTATCATTTTCAGGCCAATGAACTGAAGAGAGAAGATCTTAAAGGTTCAATGGTAATTTCTTTACTATTTTTCAGTTATAGCTGTAAGCAAAGTGAGTGGTCCATAACTAGCTTCAAGTTTGGCTTGAAAATTTGATATTGTTTGACAATTTGTTCAGCAAGTTGAGCTTGGATTACTTAAGTTATCATTTGGCACATGAAGGAACAAGCTTCATGCAAAGATAGCAAAACGCTTTACAAAAAGAAGATTATTAATTTCTGTTTGAAGCTAATCATGGCCAATCATGTAGCTTGAGCAACTCCTGCTTTTGTTATCAATCATGTACCTCTTGAAGCTTTTATGTGATTAACAATCACATTGATTTTAACCAGTTAAATTAGTTTTTTGTTTATTGAGTTTTGTACTGATTTTTGGAATTTTGTCAGACAGCTAAGTAGGTATCTAGTGTAAGAGTAATGCTCCTGCATCGCGAGCTAGCCTGTTTGTTTAGGAATATGTATTCTGGTTTAGCATTTTCGTAATTTAAATCTAAATTTTCCTTTGTAGATGGACAAACTTGATATATTAGATGAAGTTTGCTTACATGTATTATACTTTTTAGTATATTTTGTTTATTGATATAATATTCCCTAGAACCACTTAGGTTCTCAACTATACTTCTCTCTTGTACTCTTTTTAGATTTTTTTTTGTTGTTTTATCATCAAATTCCTCATGTAATTAGATTGTTAATGGTTGGTCTATGGACAGTTTCTGAATGCAAGTGCTGCTTACTTTTTTGAACAAAATGAAGCAGAAACAGGGAAGTGAGTGCTTGAATTTATGTTACTTCTCAAGATATTACTGATGTACTTTTCTCAGTAGGTCTTATGTGTCATTTATACCTGGTTCTAACTTGATAACATCTAAATTGTGGATATAGGAGGGGTGAGGATTTGCAACACGAGACCTCCATTTGGTTGGCATTTTAATAGCATTCTCTTTTTAGCAATTCTCCATTTGTGCCAAGTGCAGTCAGTCTAATAAGTGATGCTTTCTTAATTATGCATTTTCGATTTTGATTTCTAATATATAAATTTTATGTTAACTTTCTTTAATTTATTGGCTTGGTAAAATCCAGGTGATTGTTAGGCTTATATTTCAGCGTTGATTACTAAAGTGCTAAGCTGATATTTCCGATTTTTTGCAAAAAGGGCACAACGTGGCGTTGAGGTGCATGCAGGCGCTGGTGAGGGTTCAGGCGAGAGTAAGGGATCAGAGGATGAGGCTCTCCCACGACTACACCGGCAGCAGCAGCAGCACCAAGTCGTCGCTCAGCTGCGACACTACTTCTCTTTGGGACTCCCGATATCTTCAAGAGATGGCAGAGAGAAGATCCATGTCAGAATCTACTTAAATAAATATTTCTAATAATTTGGTTAGCAAAAGAGAGATTTATTCCTATTTTTTGGGTACATTCTGTATTTGGATATTCAATGTAATGAAGATGTTGATATGTACTCTATTTTGAGAAATATAATAAAGATGGTGATATATAATATTAAGTTTTTGGAATGTAATATATACTGTACAGTATAGAGCATTATAAATGTGCTAATTTGAATAGTATAAAGTGTTATAAATGTGCTGCATTGAGCCTATACATATTATCTATTCATGACATTTTAAAATTGTTCTGAATTGTGCACTATATATTAACTATTCATAACGCTTTTATAGAAACTATTCATGACGGTTATTTTATGACGCTTTTAAAAAACATTTATAACACCCGTTTTCATAACGGTTGCTGTGGAAAAAAAATGTCATGGTTCGTCATTAATGACGCTTTTTAGCCGTCAT
>JANAVB010021898.1:0-41993 GCA_029216955.1 Iris pallida | reverse complement strand
TCCTAATTCCTCCTAATAAATTCTAATGAGTTAAATGTCACTAACTTAGGCCAAGCTAGGGTTCCATAACCTAACCAAATCATGACCTAGGTTAGCCTCTAGGACAGTCTCCAAAGTCAACACTAGTCAAAGTCAAATATGCACCAAAACAAAATATAAAAATCACTTAAAAATTCTAATAAATATAATTAATACTAATAATTCCAATAATTCCAAAATTTTTAAAAAAATGACCAAAATACCCTTAAGCTAGAAAAGTGACAGTGACAGATACTATCCAATTGAGACAATAAGTCATCACCTGAGAAGTCCCCTGGTTTTGGTCGCCTTTCCACTTTTCCATTAAACTCTTTTTGACTTCTCCTCGATACATGGTTTCTTGGCAAGCCTCGACGAGCTCCCATGAAACAAATCTTACATTTTAAGGGCTCAGACGTTATATCCATGTTACATACCGGACATGCCTTGTAATCATGAGTGACCCAACCAGATAAGTTCCCATATGCCAGAAAGTCATTAATAGTCCACATAACTGCTACGCGAAGATTAAATATAGAATTTGTTGCTTTGTCATAAGTTGCCACGCCTTTCTCCCATAGCAATTTAAGCTCATCAATCAACGGTCTTAGATAAACATCAATTTCCCTACAGGGGCTGATCGACCAGGAATTAACAAGGGCATCATGGTATATTCTTTCTTCATGCACTTCCATGGTGGCAAGTTATAAGAAACTACCACCACTGGCCACATGCTGTAAGATTGGCTCATATTACTAAATGGATTAAAACCATCGGTTGTAAGCCCTAATCTGATATTTCGTGGCTCCATCGCAAAATCAGGATACAGCTTGTCAAATTTTTTTCAAGCAAGGCTATCAGCAGGATGCCGCATTACAGATTCATCATTTCCATTTCCATTTTTATGCCACAGCATATCTTCGGCAGTATGTCTCGACATATACAACCTCTGTAGCCTTGGCGTTAGGGAAAAATAACGCAAAACTTTATTAGAAATCTTTCTTTTTGGATCATGCTCACTGGTCACATATCGAGGCACATTACAAACTGGACATCTATCATTTCCTGCATTCTCTTTGTAAAACAAAACACAATCATTCTTGCGTGCGTAGATTTTTTCATACCCTAAGCCAAGGGTCCTTTAGAATCTTACTTGCAGCATAGTGTGAATCTGGCATGTGATGATCAGATCTGGGTATCAACCGCTTCATTATCCCTAACACGTCATTGAGTGATTTATTTGACCACAAATTATTAACCTTACATTGCATCAGCTCTACTGTAAAAGATAATACAGAAAACTCAGTACAACCAGGATATAATTCGCGTTGAGACTCTTCCAACAATCTCTCAAATTCAGTTGATCGATGCCTATGAGCATGATTGTCGTTCTCTTCCGTTACATAATCATCAGTGGCATCATCATCGTCAAAATTGAAAGATGCATGAGGGAAGGCATCTGCAATTATTTTATCAACATTATTGTTTTCACCAAGTACAGTTTGATGAGAACTCGGATTAGTAGTGCTACTTTCTCCTCTTCGTTCCCCATGATAAATCCATACATTGTAGTCTAGGGACATTCCATGAATACATAAGTGTTTGCCGACTTCTGACACTGAAACTGAATATCCGTTATGACATTTACGACATGGGCACTTAGTAAGGCCCTTATCGTTAACATGTTGTTTTGCTACATCCAAAAATGATGCAACTCCGTTCAAATATTCAGCAGTGAATCTGTTTGGATTATATATCTATTCTCTAGTCATGGTTCTACAAGTATTGAAAAAAGTTTATAAGTAAGACAACATTAATCATTTACAAATAAATATGTATAAATATATTGCCTATATCACATTAAAATTATGGACAGTAAAATCATATAGAGGCAGACTTCATTTCATGAATGTCTTCCATTTCCCAAACTTTATATCATGGGGCAGGTTTAGAAGTTGGTACCTCAACTACTACTTGGGAAAAAAATAAAGAACCTATTACTTAACAATTAATTTTTTCATCAAGAAAAAAAATAAAGAACCTGTTACTTAACATATACTTGTTTTATCCTGATTTATCTACCCCATGATATTAGAATCCACATACTATTACTTAACATATACACATAGGTGCTCACTGCTGCATATATGAATAGATAGTATTACAAACAGGTCTGCCATATTGTACTACAGAGCTAGTTCAGTGATTGCACACATACATACTAGTATACATTGTACTTGAATTTTCCTTGACTGGCTGCACACACACACACTGTTAAACAAACACTCAATTTCCCTCAAACTCTACTGAGTGTCCCATGAATACAATGCCCAGGTTTCCCCGGTATACACACACTCAGACGATTGTATGTACACTCTCAACTCCCTATGTTCAGTAAAAACTGAACCCAACAGATGAACTGGACTGGTGTGTAAGGCTAAAGGACTTAGATTTGAGTGTTAACCCAGGGGTTTTAGTCTGCACAATAGGACTGAATACAGGCATCCTACTTCTGATACCTAAACAAGGAACTGGACATTTAAGATACTGAACAGTATAACAAGGTTTGAAACATTAATGTTCCCTCCTAAAACTGCACTGAACACTCAAGATGGGGGCTGCACATTAAGTATACAATTGGATTGTTGCCAAGCTAAACAAGGAATGAACCAATATAGATATGTAGGACAAAAGGGATGTAGCTAAAAGCCTATTTCTAAAACAAGTGGTCTATACAAAGGAAAATGGGTTATCAAGGAAATGGTTAAACTCATTAACTGATACTTAATATAATGCCTGAGCTTGAGTGTCCAAACTCGAACTTGGAAGTTCAAGTATGAGCTTGGCTACTGGCAGAATAGGTGTATAGATGATGCAGGACATGCAACATATGTTGAAGGGAGGGTGAACAGATGCATATGCAATGGGGGCCATGCTCTACAACAGGGAGCGGTCGAGCCAAAGTGATCATCTGGACACATACTACTGATACTGATCCTATAGTAGTGTATCTGAAAATTGGACATGACCAATTAGAGTGCAGGACACTAGGAATGCACTGGTTAACATCATGTGGATAGGTAAGGCAATGGTTAGACATGTATGCAGGACAGGTATCAATATGCAGTGTTGAATATGTAGGCAGTGAACTAAGAAGGATTTGAAGAATGCAGGTTGGTACCCTAAACTACTAGCTGGAGGTGCATGAAGAAAATAGACGATATTAAAGGGTCTGATTAGGTAACATCTGGAAGATAATTTCTTGCTGCTGATGAAAGATGATTTAGATACATGCATGTATGACATTTAGTTTTATGCGCCGAGATATGCAATGTTATTCAGCTGGAAATAGACAAGGTACTGGAATTGGATAATATATTAAGCTTATGTATACAAATTATGGGCATCACTACATTCCTGTTATCTATACTTTTACCAATGTGTTATATGATGCTTGACCATTGTCATTTTGTTTTTCCTCTTGACATGGTGTTCATAACCATGAAGTCATTTTTCTTGACCGGTCTCTTACTAGTCTTTCATCTTGTTAACAGTGTACAACTGAGTGTGTAGTGTTGTATAAAAGAATATAAATGATAGGCTAATTTGCAACTAAATACCCTAAACTTTTACAAATTTGCAAGTTGCTACCATAAGCTATCGAAATTGACAATTTGTTGTCCTAAATGATTATAATTAGGAACAAAATACCTTAAACTTTCACATATTTGCAACTTGCTATCCTATGCCAGCAAGTTAGGGTACCATTAAGAAATATGAAGGGAACCATTATTAGCGGCATAGGGGTAGCAACTTCATAATTTTCAAAAATAATAGTTTAGGGTATCAAGTTCCATTTCGATAGTTTAGGGTACCAACTTGCAAATCTGTGAAAGTTCAAAGTATTTAGTTACAAATTAACCTAAAAGATAGTTCATGCACCTTACAGCTAGTAGTTGCAAATCTGTATCAATATTCAGTATCAGAGAAATTGGGAACTTGTACTGCAATATAGAGAATGCAACACAAGATGGGAATACAAGACATGTTATCTGAACCATAGTGCAATAGCTAAATGAGAATGCAGGACGGTGACATATGCAGTTGCTAAATGAGAATGCAAGACATGTTAATTGCAGTGAATAATGAAATGAACAGATGAATACTGAACCAAATGTTAAGGAGTCTAAGTCTTGGGTGTAGACTTAAACAACAAACAACAGACACAAATCAAACCAATTTTACTGCACAGAACAATGAACAAAATAGTGAGCAACTATGAGCAACATTATGAACAGTAGCCAATTTTACTGCACAGAACAATGAACATTATGAAACCAATTAACAACTATGAACAAGATGCAGCAATATGAAAACCACGGAGAATACCAATTGGTTATTGACCTAACTTGAGTTGAAAAATTGTATAATTTTTGGCCTGTAAGGGCAAACGATTGTCCTGAACAACGACTTGTACGACAATAAAAAATATATTTTAAATTTAACAAGGTTCCTATAATACTCAGTCCAAGATTGACATAGCCTGGGCATAACCAGGATCAGTTGAATCCAATATTATCACTTGTATTTTTCAACAAGAAGAAGAAAATTATGGGCCTGGGCATAACTAGGTTCAGTTTAATCCAACATCCTCACTCGTTTTTTTACGAACAAGAAGAAAATCATGGGTTTTGCCAAAAAAGATTGAAATTCAGCAACTTTACTCATAAAACAACAAACGATTTATTAGTTTTTGCTCATAAAACAACAAACGATTTCTTAGTTTTTGTTCATAAAATAACAAATTTTTTTTGATTTTTTTATAAATATCAATAATCAATCAGATTTAACTCTTTATTTTCTAAAAAAATCATTAAATCGATCAGGATGAATGAAATTATATGTAGATTTGTTTTAAATACTCACCAGTTGGATTATTGGAGAAGAAGACTTCGATGACGCCAAACTTTTTCTGCAATCCCCTCTTCTTCTCGTCGACGGTTCTATGGAGTCTATTCTCTTGGCGGATATATACGGTGGAATCCAACCCTATATTTAGAAAGAGGGAAAGATTTAGGATCAAATATTTGAGCGCCTAAATTTTGTGCTCCCGCGGGTGGGTGAGAAAATATGGAAGAAATATTTTTGCGCCTAAAGATTTGTGCGCCTAATTTGGAAGAAAGATTCGGCTGCTCCCTATTTTTGGAATAAAGATTTTTTGGCTAAATATTTTGTGGCTAAAGATTATTTGATTTGTGGCTAAAGATTATTTGATTTGTGGCTAATAAAAATTTTGTGCGCCTAACTTTTGCCACCAAGTTATTTGATTTGTGGCTAAAGATTTTTGTTACCTAGTTTTTAGAATAATTATAATAATAATTTTTAACAAGTTTTGCCACCAAATTATTTGATTTGTGGCTAAAGATTTTCGCACAATTTTTTTTCTTTTATCAACCTGTTGCCACTAAAATAATAGTCATATAAGAATATTTCTTTTATCAAAACCAATTGCTACTAAAATAATAGTCACCTAATAATATTCATCCTCCCAAAAAAATATGGTGGGAAATTTTAGTATTCCCGTCCTACTTTAAGCGAGAAATATTTTTCATTGTCACTGTAGATTTCTTTTGCCACAAAATTATTGGTCGCCCCAAATTAAGTAATAGTCGCTAGAGAATACAAAATTATTTTGGTCAATCTGAATAACTTTAGGCAACAACTTCATTTTTTTAGTCGCTAAATATCAACTTGAGTGACTATTTTTTTTTTGTCGTCCAAAATTTTGTGGCCTAAAGCCGTTATCCTTGTAGTGACAATTAGTTGAGAATCTCCATAAGCTTCCAGGAACTCGATATCCAATTGTTTTGCTACTTGGAGACCAATCAACAAAGCATTATATTCTGCCATATTGTTGGAGCATGGCTCATTAAGAGAATAAGCACGGTATATGACCATTTTGTCAGGAGAGACCAAGACTATGCCTACTCCAGAGACAATATTGCCTTTAGGTCCAACCCATGATGCTCCATCAAAATATAGTTGCCAAATGTCATCTTTTAAAGTCATGTTACAATCCACGACTTCATCTGGAATATCCTCATATAATTTTGATGTCTCGGGTATAGGGTGAGCTGCTAAGAAATCAGCTAATGCTTGACCCTTCACTGATTTTTGAGGTACATAGTCCATATCATAAGGAGTAAGCAACATCGCCCAGGTGGCTAACCTGGAGTTAAGAATGCTCGGTTTTCTCATCAATACCCGAATAGGATTTATTCTGGAAATGACATGAATAGTCTGTCCTGACACATAATGTCTTGTCTTTTGAACAGCAAAAAACAAGGCCAGACATTCCTTTTCTACAGGAGTATACCTGTGTTCAGCACCGACCATCATTTGGCTAAGATAATAAATTGCCTATTCATGACCCATATCACTTTTCTGTGCAAGAAGAGCACCAAGTGAATGATCCAAAGCTCGAACATATAGCAAAAATAGTCTCCCTACCACTGGAGGTACCAAAATAGGTGGATTTATAAGGTATTGCTTGATGTCATTGAAAGCTCTCTGACATGCTTCATCCCAGACAAACGATACACCATTCTTTAATAGACGAGAGAAAGGTTGACATCTCCCAGAAAGATTAGATATAAATCTCCTGATATAAGCAATGCAACCTTGGAAGCCACGGAGTTCTTTTAGATTGCGTGGAGGACGCATTTCACGAATTGCTTTGATTTTATCAGGATCAACATGGATACCTTGAGAAGTAATGACAAATCCTAAAAATTTACCACTAGACACCCCTAAGAAAGACTTAGTAGGATTCATCTTCAATTGATGTTGGCGCATCAACTCAAATACCGTCTTTAAGTCTTGAATATGATCATCATTTAATCTACTTTTGACAGCAATGTCATCTACGTAACATTCAACTGTTTTCCATAGATGTTCTTGAAAAATGTTGCTCATAGCCCGTTGATACGTGGCACCGGCATTTTTAAGACCAAACGGCATAACTGTATAGTAGTAGACCCCAAGGGGTGTACGAAAAGCAGTATGCTTCTCATCTTCTGGATGCATCTTAATCTGATTGTATCCTGAGAATCCGTCCATGAAAGACATGCGTTCAAAATCGCATGTATTTTCTATCATGACATCGGTAATAGGAAGTGGAAATTCGTCTTTTGGACAAACTGCATTAAGATCCCAAAAATCTATGCAAATTTGAACTTTTTCATTTTTCTTCATAACATGAACAATGTTGGCAACCCAGTCTGGGTGTTGTTCTTCATGAACAAAGCCACATTTAATCAACTTTTTGACTTCTGCTTCAATTGCATCCATCATATCTGGTCGAAAGCGTCGTTGCTGTTATTTACAGGCTTAGCATTAGGAAGAATTTTGAGTTTATGAGTAGCAACTATAGGATCTAGACCCGGCATATCCTCATAACTCCATGCAAAGATATCAATAGATTCTTTAATCAGTTTTATTAACTCTTCCTTTTCATCTTCGGAGAGGTTTTTACTGATGAATATTGGATTGGACGTAGTTCCGTCTCCAACATCAATGTAGATAATCCCATCCTCTGTAGGTGGCTGTCGCTGTTCAAAACGAAGCTCCCACTGAGTGTCCATCTGTTGGGCCCAAGGGTCATTTTAAACGACTCAGATTCACTATCAGTTTGAACCATATTGACTGAGAATACACACTCAGATTCATCATAATAGTCTCCTCCAGCATATGAGGAGTGGGATATATTAGATTCGATGAATTAAATTTCTTCCGAATCTGAGGATTGTGAAGAACTAGAAAAGAATTCTTCTTATATATCGTCATTAAACATGTGGGATGGATCATATCCCAACCCATGATGAGTTTTCTGGTAAAACGGATCACCACATAATGGTAATCGTCTACCTTTGCCTTGATTGAAACCTTGCATAGTCTTCAAGTCATATCCCATGTTTTGGATAATCTTGGAAGATTGTTGACTATATTTGTCAATTCAGATTCTTCCTCTATCTTTTTCTCTGAGATCATCTGTCTGAACAACAGGGATATTTCTAGCCAGGCTAAACACAATTTGGTGCTTATTTTTATTATCGGACGGAATCACGAAATAAGATTCTTCGTGACATTTATAAGTTACACAAGCTTGTGATGAAGCAGCTACAGGAAGAAGATAGGGAGAAGATGTTAGGAACCTTTGAGCATAAGGTCCTACATCGACATAAGGAGGAAACGAATTTTCCTTATAATCAATGTATAAGGTTTCCTCTGTGTTTATGTCATCTTTATATTGATGACTTTGATTATCAGAAGATAAAGTCATTCTTTCAATAAATTTGACAGCCATGTACTCAAAAAGAAAATCTTCATTGATATTAGAAAGTACAGAATGATCAATATTTATATCATTTACAATTTGATTGCTACATTTTGGATTGATCATTAACGGACTGTCATCCATCTTCTGCGTAAGCTTGCCAAGGTTGATGATCAGCGGTAGTTCTGGATCATTCGTACGAGAAGTATGTCCCTTGACTTTGATCATGAGAGGTTAAACTTGGTTCTTGACAGAAACACTCACTGATTCCTCAGATGAAGTTCGGGTTCTTCCTTTGACCTTGATCACCAGAGGTTGATCATTGACAGGTTGGGGTTGGATTCGACCTTTGACTTTGATCTTCAAAGGTTACTCTTCAGGAGGGTCTTCATTGACAGATTGATCTTCAGCAGGTGATCGATCTTCAGCCATATCTGATATCTCCTTTAGATGCTCCTGTTTGTAGAGGATTGAATCCGAGAAATAAGCTTCAACACCTTTAAAAGGGTTGATATCTGCAAATTCTGTCTTCACAATCCCTTAAGAATCTACGTACTTGAAGCATTGGTGGAGAGTTGAAGGCACAATGTTATGTTCATGTATCCACGATCTTCCAAGAAGGATGTTGTAGGATACGTCTGAGTTGATAACATAGAAGGCCGCCATAGTTCGAAGATCACCAATCTGAATTTTTAGACGAATCTTTTCCAGTGATTTACTCTTGCCAGAGTTGAAACCAACTATTGTTGTACTAGTATAAGTCAAATCACTAGTAGGAATCTTCAAAGGTCTTAGCATACTCTGAAGAATAATGCTAATAGAAGACCCATGATCAATATAAATCCTGTCAATTTCAGTGGATTCAATATACCCAGTGTAGCACAAAGGCCTGTCGTGCTTATTATGCTTCAACAACATATCTTCTTGTGTAAAGGTAATGTTAGGAATTGCCTCCATCACACTATGATATTGTGGACATGACACTGGCATATTGTCAGGATGAGTTGAGCTAAGCATGAGTCTGCTTGTAGCAAAGCTTCACTTAAGTCTCTCTGCTCTCTTTAGAAAGACGAAGCAGCTCGAAGATAGAGAGTCTAGCTGGAGTATTGGCTAACTGGGCTAGAATATCAAATTTGTAAGGTTTCATCACCATCCCTTGATTTGAAGCAGATTTCAATGGGACTTTAAAGCGTACTGCTTTCTGTTTTTCCTTTTCAACCACAGATGGTTTAGCAGGAACAGGAGATGGTTGAGCTGGGTATTGTTTCAACAACGTTCTCTGCTTCTTTAGAAGATCCTTCATAATCTTTATGGTACTCCTTCCCAGATTTCGTACCAGCAAAGCTTTCTTCCTCAGACTCAGGAGAAGGAAGTACCATATTGCAGGATTTAGTCTTCTTTCCTTTAGTCTTCTTCTTTCGAGGATTTTTATGAGGAAGCTAAGAACCCAATCCAACAGTGGATTTTTGACTTTGAATTTATAAAGGAAGTCGTATTCCTTTATCATAGTTTAAACCTTCTGCCTTTTGAAAGTCATAGCCCATCTTTTTCATGAGATGGACTGATTATTGACTGTACAAATGAATGGACAGCGGACTTTTAATAGATGGTTCGACAGAGGAAGAAGAAGCAGAAACCTCTGTAACTACAGGAGAAAGAGAAATAGAAACCTCTGTAGCCACATGAGGAGTATTCGAGACAAGAGAAAAAATCTCTGTAGAAGTATTTTCATAAGCAGTAAAGACTTGTTGTGCCCTGTATAAAGGGATACTATTCATAGCTAACCACTGCTGATGAGTAAGTTTGAGCTTGGTAGGAGGAGCTAAAATTGGAGGGCATATATTCAAACCCCTCAATCTATCCTCTAAAGGAATGCCACCCCATAAATGATCCAAATCATCATGGTCTGGGGTTAAATTATGAGAAATCATGTTGCAGGTTTTGACTTTTTTACCCTTCTTAGATTTTAAAGTTTTACCTTCATTCTCTATTTCAGGTACTAAATCAGGGTGTACCCACATGATTTCACCAGTTTTCAATATAAGAGGCAAAAGTCCTTCATTTTGCTCTCTGGCAGGCGGGATATTCAAAATCTTCATCGTCGCCTTTGGAATTAGGACAATCCCATCTGGGACTTGTTGTGGAGGAAAACCTCCAAATTGAAGAGAAACCATATTGGTTGTAACCGTATGCTCATCATTAGTTAAAGCGATGGCATTAGCATTTATCAGCTCCTAGATTTTCTTCTTCAAGACATAACAAGCCTTGGTAGGATAATTTATGTATCTGTGATAGATACAATACTTGGGATTGTCGGTCAGATTTACCTCGTTAGGCCTCTTTGGCTCTGGAATTTGGAGTTTACCACTCTTTACCAGACATTAGAATATCCCTAGGATATCACTGTCATCGAAAGAGTATTCTTCTTTTGGCTTAGAAGACTCCTGATTATTCGGTGTCGTTTTGGGTTTTAAAAGATTAACCACAAGGGTTTCCTTCCGTTTTCCATTACGATTGCCGAAATTATTTCCAAAAGAACCTTTCTTTTCTTTGTCTTCTGAGGCAAAGATCATTCCGTGTTCACGAGCCAACCTACCATTGGTCTCGACAGAAACTGCTGCTATAATAAACGAGGGCCCAGTCTGTGAATTTGAAACCCGTAAAGACAACAATGGATGGTCGTAGATTCATTTTACATGTATCAATCAACGCTGAATCTGGCATACCCGGAGGCATCTTCAAAGTTGCCTGCAGAAACGTTCAATGAACTTCCGAGTATCTTCCTTCTCCTTTTGTTTGATTTTATTAAGGAAGACATGTTCATGTCCATGCCACCTTCATAGAAGCGGGAGAGAAACATTGCTTTGAATTCGTCAAAAGTCGAAATGCAATTATCGGGAGACTACGATACCAATCGTAGGCTAAAACCCGTCAGACACCCGATAAAAAACTCGAGTGAGAAGAGCATCATTCTTCTGTAGATGTACAGTCATAATATCAAAGTAATTGATATACTGACTAGGAGAAGCCTTTCCATCAAATAACACCATTGATTGTGGCTTGAATTTCGGAGGAAAGGGTACATCATTCCAATGAGGAGGATAAGGTTGCTTAATCCCTAACCTCTGGAGCTGATCCTTGTGCTTTAGAACTTCAAACTGTGCTTTGAGCTCACGTACTGCTTGAATAGCTTCACTAGTTTGAGGAAGCACATTCGATTGAATAGTCATTGGATGTACCGTAACCCCTACCGGAGGTGGCATATCTTCTGGAATGATAGGATCGAGAGATGCAGAATTTTGATTGACAGCAGGCTCTTGATTATTCAACGGTATATCAATCACTTGACTATCTTGAGTTTATGCTGCTACCTGCACCGATGTTACTACTGCCGGTTGAGCAGTTTGTTGAGTCATTATTATTTGGTACATGCTTTGCATCATGATAAGCATGTCCTTTAGTGATTGCTCAACGGCAGAGAGACGTTGTTCTGTATTAGCAGACGATGTCTCTGGTTCATCTCCAATAGCATAAGATTCAACCTCTCTTGAAGATACAGAGGGATTGGTATAGAGATATGAATCAACACTATCAGTTTTGGACTCAAAAGACTGAGTACCCCCAGCTTCTGAATCAGAAGTCTGCAACTGTCTTTGTCTTCTTGATCGAGTATTCTGATATACTTCTTCAAAGGAATCAAGAAGTATGTTGAACTGTTGTTGACCAGGAGTCTGGGACGACTTGCGTCTTGGACGTCGTCCTCTGTTGGTATGAGATGCCATATTGACTGACACATATAACAACTCATGTTCTTGGTCATCAACCTGTTGCTGAGGCTCATTATAGCTTAATCGGTCAAAACTGACTGCTTAGAAGCCGAACAGCAACATTTGATTACAATCTGGTGACACTCACAATGATGATTTTCTTGGGGGAGTGTCACAGGAGATTGTCTGTTTTTATGCTTTTGTACTAGCAACTCGCGTAAATCAGAAGGAGTAGAGGGAGTAGTCTTCTTTATTACATTTGGGGTAGAGAAACGTTTAGTCCCTTGTGTATAAAGAAGATTACTGGCTGCATTAGCAGAACCAAACTGTACATTTTTACACGCTTGGAGTTGCGTACGTAAATCCTGATATTTTTGAGCACAAAGGACTCCATCAGCATTACGCATAATTTGTAGGTTTGGTACCTTGCATAAAGCAGTGTAAGAAGGCTGTTGGTGAAGAACCGAAGTTTTACCAACAATATTTTTACACTGCATACATGCAGGTAAATTCACTTTAGTTGTAAAAATATCATTATGAATTTTATCTACACTGTCACAGACAGAAAATTACCTTTACGCGTAGAGCGCAAAACATGAGTATCTGCCACGTTACAAACGAAAGATTTTCCTTTATGCGTGGAGCGTAAATTTTGTGTGTCTACTATGTCACAGACGGGAGACATATTTTTATGCGCGGGGCGTAAAGCTTGTGTGTCTACCACGTCACAGACGGGAGACATAATTTTACGCGCGGGGCGTAAAACCTGATTTTTACGCTCAGAGCGTAAAACTTAATTTTTACGCTCATAGTGTAAGATTGGAGAGTCTGCCACGTTACAAATGGGAGACTAATTTTCACGCCCTTGGCGTATCACCTGAGTAGAGACTGCCTCGTCACAGACGGGAGCCTCCACAACAGGAGTAGGAAGGATTCCTTTGCCTTCAGAGACAGCAGGGAGATCTGAGGATGCTTTGGACTTAGGAATCCAAACTTTTTGCACCTTCCATGATTTCTGAACATTGGAACAGCGAGTACTACCCCCAGTTCGGAATATTTCTTCATAGGCAGTCTGGTCGAAGTGCACAACCAGAGTCTTCTTTGTCGATCCGACCGACACATCATCATATTGAGCAATTGCCTTCTCGTCAGAGGAGAAGGTTGTCCCCAGCAGAGTCGCCATTTTGTTTCATTTAACAAAATGCCTAAAATCGGCTTTTGAAATAAACGAGAAAAAGTACAGAAAGTATAAATTGTTCTGGAAAGTATTGCTATGGAAGTCTGATCTGAAAGCGATCACTTTGTTCTTTGGACCATACGATGATGATGAAGAAAGCTGCTTGAAGAAGACGAACAATCGAAAGAACTAAGTCACCGAAAAGGTATCGAGCAACGGCACTGATGGCACAGTCGAATGCTTTCTTGCTTTGCTTCACCCTGTTCTTGAGAAAAAGTTGAAGAAATGCTTCTGGGAATATCACTCTGAAAGTATGAGTTTTCTTAGAATCTCCTCTCCTGTCTCTCTATTGATCTCCTGATCATGTCTATATAAAAAATAAATCTATTTATAAACTTAACCCTTTGTGCGTAAAAAGCAACAAAATTGGGTCTTTACGCTAGCAACTGTCACCCACGATGCAACTCATCCTCTACGCTCGTTGACACGTGTCCCACGCAGAGTTTGATCTCTACGCATGGTGACACGTGTCCCGCTACTTCAACTAAATGGGGAGAGCACGTATACACGTTCCTCGAAAAGTGTGGCATGAAAGCCACGTGGGCAAACCATATTCTTAAATGGTCATGAAAGATCGGGCGTAAAAATGACCCAAAATATACTCCTAGCGTAAAGTGGCAAACTGGGCGTAAAACAGCCAAAAATAAACTTCTCAGCGTAAAGTGGCTAGAAAAATAGCCTTGAACGTAAAAAGTAGCCCAAATAGACTTTACACCCACAATAGTCTTGAGCGTAAAAGCTCGAATAACTATCGTGCGTAAAAGAAGTAACTTTATTGAGCGTAAAGTAGCCTCCTCTGCACACCATACGACAAGTATTGGGTTTGGTGAAAAATCCGATCTTCTCGACTTCTGTGCTGCATGCTGTCAGAAAAATCATTATGTCAGATCAAATCTTCTGCATTAAATACGGCCTGACAGTCTGTCCCCGGGCGTAAAATTCAATGAATAGCCTTGGCGTAAAGTAGCTAGCGTAAAGTTCAATAAAAAATAGCCCTGGCGTAAAATAGCTCACATAGAGATTTACTTGTGTAGAGTTCTCAATTTCTTTGACTTAGTCCATAAAGCATTTTTTTACGCTCCTATAGCATGAGCACTTTATGATCGGGCCGCATGAATACTGTATGACTGGGCCGCATAATTGCCTCATGACTGAGCTGTATGAGTACTTTATGACTGGATCGCATGAGTATTTCATGACTGAGCCGACCTCATGACTTTGGGCCGCATGAGTTCTGTTTGGCTAGGCTGCATAACTGGCTAGGCCGCATAACTGAAAAAACAGAGTTCTTTATTTTCTTTTCGGTGCTAAGCCCTTTTTCTATGCCTTGTAGGGATCTGGCTAGCAAACTTCTTCAGTACTGGTTTCGACGATAGAGTGAAAATACACCATTCTGACACACACATCAGACAGTTCAAAACTTCTCATGCTTTTGAAGAGTTTTCCCTGCGCCATTTTGGCATACACATCAAACAACTCAGAACTCTTCATACTTCGAAAGAGTTTTCCCCAGGTGGTAGGAAGAGCCTTTATACCTCGGAGAGTTGGATGGTGGTCAGGCATCATTATGAACGTCCTGCCTTCACGGCTCTCCAAGTAGGCAAAACTACCATCAGGGATGCTGTTTTAAAGGTATGGTCCTTCGGAGGAGCGAGGCTAAGGTATCCGCAATACGGAGGGGAGAATAGCATGCTATATTTTCCCTCCTCCAGACAGCTCCTTGGAGATTCAACAGCCTTGTTTATTTTTCAGCAGTAAAACATGACTTCTTTCGAGGGCCATGAAACTCCTTTTTGATGAAGGCAAAGTGTTGTCAAACTGACCAAACTATGTATTGCTAGATTTTTCTTTCTTTATTTTCTGCTGTTGATGTGGTCCTATGAATTTAACTAATTTTGAATAAACAGAATGCGTTCACTCCATTCTTTATTTGTAGTATTTTGTGGTGCTTGTACTAGAGGGCCTAATACAGCATTTGTGTTTGATAAAGGACATCCCACTGGAGAATTTTGTGGACATATTGCCCTTTTGTGCATCTAGAAATGTGAGCAAATAGATTTGAATGATATTTTGTAGACCTACTACTCTTTGGTACACCGATGGTACGAGTAATAGATTAGGATAATTTTTATGGACTTATTAGCCTTTTTGTGTACTGGCGATGCGAATACTGATAATAAGTGGAGAGAAAACCAACATATTTACTCAGAGGTAATGAGGACGTGGTAAATAAGGGTCTAAAATAGAGCTTCCCTACTCATAGGTAATGAGGACGTGGTAGGAGTAGGCCTAATGGGGATACACAGAACAACTCAGAGGTACTATCAACGTAGAAGTCCTATGTATTGGGTGATTTGTTTGTGATGGACGGAAAAATAACTCAGAGGTAATATGGACGTGGTTGTTTTTCCTGTTGGAAAATTTTGTTGACCTATTACCCTTTTTGTGCACCAACGGTACGAGTAATATATTAGGATAAGTTTTATGGACATATTACCCTTCGGCGCACTGGTGGTGCGGGTAATAGATTTTGAGGCAAACTCTAGTGGAAAAAAAGCATTTAACGTGGAAGTTCATAGATATGACCATGAGATAGATATGAATCCATTCGGAGCAATCAAAGAGTAAGTTCAGTGGTACCTGAGGGTACATAACTCAATAATCTGGGGGATTTGAGGTCAGAGTGTAAGTTCAGCGATACCCAAGGGTAGATAACTTATAATCTGAGAGATAGTTGGAAGATGTCGTTTAGACATAATATTTCTTGAGAAACTTGCCGTTGATGGGCATCATGAGCAAGTTTCTATTTTGTTTTACGAGACGGTATGTGCCGTTGGAGAATACGGTCTCGATGATGAACGGACCCTCCCATTTAGGCTGGAATTTGCTGGGGGTCTTGTGAGTCATGACCATTGGTCTGCGAATGGCCAAGACGAGATCGCTGACTTAGAATATTCTTTGTTTGACTTTCTTATTGAAAGCCCGATAGATGCGCGCTTGGTAGAGCTCTATGCTTTGTTGAGCTCGTAAACGTTTCTCGTCTAACGCTTCCAACTCATGTAGCCGTCAGCGATAGTTATCGTCCGACGTTAACCGGTAAGTAAGGGCCACTGGAAGTGAGGGGATTTGAGTCTCCAATGGGAGGACTGCCTCGCTCCCGTAAACCAAGAAAAATGGTGTATTTCTTGTAGCCGTCTGAATTATGGTACGATACGCCCATAAACACTCGCCAAGCTTTTCATTCCAATCGCGTTTGTTTGAAGACAAACTTTTTGAGGAGCTTGATTATGGTTTTGTTGAAAGCTTCAGCCAGACCGTTAGCCGATGGGTTATATGTTGTCGAGGCCATGTTCTGAATCCGATTCTTGTCACAAAATTGATAGAAAGCGTGGCTTGCAAACTGCGGACCATTTTCGTGAATAATCCCCCGGGGCAGTCCAAAACGATAAATGACGTGATGTTTTATGAAGCTAATCACGTTTGATATCTTTATTTATGCAAGCGGAACAGCTTTCGCCCATTTGAAGAAGTAATTGGTGATAGCAAGTATGAACCGATGCCCCCTAGACGATGGTGGGGTGATTGGCCCAATGATATCCATTTCCCATGCTTCAAATGGTCAAGAGGCCACTGTTAGGTGTAAGAATTCAGATGGCAGATGTATGAAATCTGCGTGGATCTGGCAAGCCTTGCACTTCTTTGTATAATCAACTGCATCTTCTACCATTGTGGGCCAATAATAACCCATTTGACGGAGACGATCTTGCAATTTCAGGCCAGGTTGGTGAGCCCCGCAAGCGCTGTCGTGAGCTTCACGTAAGGCTTCTTTGGCTTCCGCATTTGACAGGCATCTTAGTAGTAGCCCATCGTAGGATCGTCGATATAACATTTTTGTCTTCGTATCATAGAAGAATCTGAGGGAGCGTCTTCTGATTGAAGTTGCTTCCTTCACATTCTCTGGCAGAATTCGATAGACTACAAAGTCGATGAGCGGGCGTCTCCAGTCTTGTATGTCGTTGGTTATCTGGGCGAAGTAACTCGTACCCAGTTGAAGATTGTTCTTGGGACAGACCAGCTCATGGCCTATTATGTCGACTAGATGATGAGTATCATTTGGAAGTGCCAAGGAAGCGGCAAGACCTGCTAGGGCATCGGCTTCGATAGTTTGGACCCTAGGAACGTGCTCTATAAAGAATCCTTCTAAGGTTGCAATGATGGCAATTGTTGTCTGATAGTAGAATCAGGTCCTCGTTGCGAACCTCGTATGAACCTCGAATCTGGTTAACAACCAACTGTGAGTCACCATATGCTTCTAGGTACTTTATCCCTATTTTTTTTGCGAATTGGAGTCCGATGACTAGAGCGTTATATTCGGCTACGTTGTTTGAATAGGGTTCTGTAAGGAAATATGCCCGATTGACCACCAACCCAGAGGAAGAAATTAATACTACCCCGTCTCCAGTGACGATATCACCATGTGGCCCCATTCTTAAAGTACCGTAAAAGAAAATTCACCAATTGGCGTCATGCAAAGTCATGTTTGAGGTGACGACTTCGTCGGGGATTTTTTTATAAGTTCTGGCTGTTTCCGAGCCTGGATGGGCTGCTAAGGAGTCAGCTAGGGCTTGACCTTTGATAGCTTTCTGCAGAACAAAAATCATGTCATATGGGGATAATAGTATCGCCCAGGTGGCTAGACGAGAACTGAGTGCTCCTGGCTTGGTCATGAGAACCCTGAGAGGATTAACTCATGAAAAAACATGGATGGTCTGCCCCGTCACATAGTGTCGTGTTTTCTGAATGGCGAATACTAGGGCAAGGAACTCCTTCTCCACGGCGGTGTACCTATGTTCCGGTCCTACCATCATCCGGCTGAGATAGTAAATGGCTTGTTCATGTCCCGCGTCATTATTCTGTGGTAGCAAAGCGTCGAGGGAGTGCTCCATCTCCCGTACATAGAGCAGAAAGGGCTTTCCGGCGACCGGGGCTACCAGAACTGGCAGATTCGTCAGGTACTCCTTAATGTCATCAATGCACGCTGACATTTATCGTTCTATACGAAAGAAACACCTTTCCTCATGAATTGAGTGAAGGGTTGACATCGCCCTGAGAGATTTGATATAAACCTTCTGATATAGGGTAGTCTTCCCTGAAGGCCTTGGAGTTCACGGAGGTTCCTCGGTGGACTCATCTCCAAGATTGCTTTTGTTTTATCGGGATCTATGTGAATGCCCGGGGAAGTAATGACAAAGCCCAAGAACTTCCCGCTGGACACACACAAGAAAGACTTGGTGGGATTCATCTTCAGGTTGTGCGCTCGCATGAGGTCGAAGACTGTTCTCAAATCATGTAAGTGATCATTTTTGGAGCGGCTTTTGACGGCAATGTCGTCAACGTAACACTCCACCGTCTTGCGCAAATGATCTCTGAAGATGACACTCATAGCGCGTTGATATGTAGCACCGGCGTTCTTCAGGCCAAAGGGCATGACCGTATAACAACACACGTCGATCGATGTTCGGAATGACGTATGCTTTTCGTCATCAGGAGACATTTTGATTTGATTGTATCCTGAAAAGCCATCCATAAAGGACATGCGCTCGAAGCCATACGTATTATCGATCATTATATCGATGATCGAAAGAGGGAATTCATCCTTAGGGCATGCCGCATTCAGATTGCGGAAGTCAATAAAAATTCAGATCTTTTCGTTCTTCTTGATGACTCGTACTATGTTGGCTACCCAATCTGGGTGCTGCTCTTCACGGATGAAACCGCTAGCTATAAGCTTGTTTACTTTTGCTTCAATAGAATTCATGATGTCTTGACGAAACCGCTGATGCTGTTGTTTGACTGGTTTTGCGTCCGAATAAATGTTAAGCTTATGAAGTGCGATCTCGGGGTTTAGCCCTGGCATGTCTTCATAGCTCCAGGCAAAGACATCGATGTATTTTCTGACGAGTTGCAACGACTCTCGCTCGCCGTCTGTCAGGCTTTTACTGACGAAGATTGGCTTTGGAGAGGATTCATCATCGAGGTTAACTTGCATGACCTCGTCCTCAGTAGGAGGATCATGAAGTTCAAAGCGTTTCTCCTATTATACATCTAGTTTTTGGACCCACGGCTCCAACTCAAGTGGTTTGAGTAGATATTCGTCTTCCTCTTCGATATCAGCGGATGTCATATTGACAGATAATGTCTGTCTAAATATATCTACAATACTACTATCGAAGTCGTAAATGGGTGACTCGGACGAATGAGAGTGCCACTCGCATTCTTCATCGAAACTTTCGGGTGTTGTTGGTGGTGTAACATACCCGAGGCCGTGTCTAGATTTTTGATAATGGTCCTGAGGTTTCCCTGTGGGTGCCGACGGCTGTAGAGGCAATCGTCGACCGCTGCCGTGATTTAGACCCGGGGTAGCCTCCATGTCGTACCCCTACTTTTGCATGAGGTACTTGGCTTGAGGACTATACAGGTAGAGCGGTAATCTTCCAGCGTCGGGTCCGAGATCGGACTCTTGTGGCGTGAAAGATTGAGGACCTTCTTTTCAGCCAAAGATGATCGTGTGATCCCATCCTCTTCGGTCTGGGACCAGGAAGTAAGCGCCTTTAATGGAACAAGTTGATTTGGAGTATAGACGGTTGTCACCTGTGTGTACAGGCTAACGTCTAGACAGTCCCGTACAGCATATATTAGATTAGGCTTATCATACTCAGAATAGTCTAACGGCAGCCTCTTATTGATGAAATAAGGAATTTTGTCCATAGGGATTATATCATCAGGAGAGGGGCTATCCACCCGTGTAACCAAATATTTGGCGAGTTCTACGTCCTCTTTGGCTACCCCTTGCAAGCTTAGAGGTTGGGATGCTGTCTTGGGCAACTTGACCACCAAGGGTTCAGCTTGAGGTATCGACTTGCCTCAGAGTGTTGGATCGACACTTGGTTGCCGGCTCGTCTTGGGAAGACGGATGACAATTGGCTCAGCAAGGGACTTTGTGTCTTCCGGTTGCCTTTGAGTGGATTTTGGCAATCGGATCACCATCGGTGTTACAGAGGGCCTTGCATCTCTCTGTTGCCTTCGATTGGATTTCGACAGTCGGATCACCATCGGCCCTATGCCAGGTTTTGGCTCCTGGCTGGATCTCGGGAGCCGGAGGACCATTGGTTCCAACTGCGTAGGTGAGGCAGGAGAACCGAGCACCTCTTTATGCAAAGCTACGACGAGGGGTCCGGCCTTGCCCAGTTTGCGGGCCTGGAGATAAATTCTCAAGGGTTCTTCTGGCCCTGTGATGGCCTCCAGTTCGTCAGTTATATGTTTCCTGGATTCGTCATATAGACAAGCCTTTGAAGAGTAATAAGATTCAACCCCTTTGAAGGGATCGATGTCGGCGAATTCAGTTTTTACGAAGCCGTGCTTACTGACATACTTGAAGTACTGGTGAAGGGTGGATGGCATGATCATATAGCCATGTATCCACGGACGTCCCAGGAGGATGTTGTAGGAGGTGTCCGTATTTGTGATGTAGCAGGTAAGTTCCGTCTTCAGGTCACCAATCTGACATTTCAATCGGATCTTCCCTACGGGATAGCTCCTTCTTGAGTTAAAACCGCTAATGGTAGTGTTGGTCGCCGCTAGCCGGTGCATAGGGATGCCAAAAAGTTGGAGCAAGCTTTTCGGGATAATGCTTATTGACGAACCAGGGTAGATATGCATCCAATCCACCTTGATGTCGCCTATGTATCCAGTGTAGTACAAGGGGCGATCATGCAAGTTAGACTTGATCAACATGTCCTGTAGAGTAAATATGATGTTGGACATTGCATCTGTGTCATTGCTGCCCTGTAGATCTGCTGATGGATCTTCCCCTGGAGGCTTGACCTGAGCTAAGTAGGCGTCAGCATTTTGGAATGCTTCGCTCAATGCGACACGAAGATCCTTGGAGAGCCTTAGGAGCTCGTATAACGACAACTTTGCTGGCGTATTAGCCAATTGTGCTAATATATCAAAGTTGTAAGATCTCTCCAGTCCCGGAGGTACATCGTTATGGAGTGGCCTGTCGAAGCGGGTTTTCTTTGGCTTGGACTTATCCGCCAGTGGAGGCTGAGATGGCCTTGGAACATCAGAGGGAGGCAACGTTGCCGGCTGAGGATCTTCGACTGAACTGTCCCGTGTGGGCTGGACATGTGCTCCAGACCGGGTAACAACGGCTGCCGCTTCCTCAGCTTCGATTGAAATTGTATGGTAGGATCTAGACTTCCTGTCCTTTTTCTTGTTGGTAGAAGAAGACACCTCCTGGGTAACTTCGGGCACTAAGTCCGGATGCACCCACATGATCTCTTCTCGCGATGTGGTGAGAGGTACCAATCCAGATGTCTGGTTCCAGACGGGTGAAAGATTGGTAACCTCCATCGTTGCCCACGGGACATGTATTACCCCGTCTGGAGTGCTTATTGGAGGGAAGTTGCTGAACTGAATTGACACCATGTTCGTCGCCACGGTAACCTCTTCAAAGTCTATCGACAGAGCATTGGAGTCGATAAGACTCTGGATGTACCGCTTTAATTGGAAGCAGTCATGAGTGGAATGATGGACATAGCGATAGAAGTGATAATATTTTGGGTCCTCCATTTTTGCCGCTCGGGACTCGCGCCTTGGTGGAGGGAGCTGGATCCTACCCCCTTGCAAGAGCATATCGAAGATAGTTTTGACATGACTATCTTTAAATGAGTAATTCACCTTGGGCCACTGACCTTTCGCATGTTTTTGTTCGGGCTTCTGGGTCGCATCAGCGACCATGGCCTGTTTGCCTTTATTGTCCCGGTTGGAGCCACTGTTGTTGTTGCTAGAGGTGGAACTAGGACGTTTGCCCTTATTTTCTCCATCTGGGATGTGTAATCCCAGCTGGCGAGCCTTCTTTAATTTTGCCTCCGCATTGGTAGCACTTATGATGTAGGTCGTCCAATCCCTGAACTGATCGTCGCCCATCCAGAGGCTAATTACGGGAAGCAACTTCTCCTGGCAGATTTTAATCAAGGAGCTCTCGGGGTTGCCTTGGGGCAATCTCATTACGGTTTAGCGGAACCGCTCTGTATAGTTCCTTGTTAACTCCCTTTCTTCCTGAACGACGTCCATGAGAGATGACATCGTTACATCATGCCCCAATTCATAGAATCTTTCCAGGAACATGTGCTTGAAGCCATCAAAAGAATGGATGCAGTTGTCGGGAAGGTTGCGGTACCAGTCGAACGCGATCCCCTCTAATACTCCGATGAATAATCGTTTGAGGATGGCATCACTATGCGACAAGTAGTCGGTTGTGACTTCAAAGTAAGTCATGTACCGACTAGCAGAGGTCTTTCCGTCATATGAATCGATATGAAACGGCTTGTACCGTGGTGGAAAAGGCACATCTCTCTATGCAACGGGATACGACTGCCGTATTCTGAGGTCCCGAGAGGAGTCTCGGGCATTGAACATTCCTCGAAGCTCCTGGACTTCCCTCCTTGCCTCCTTGGCTTCATCTGCAGTTGAATGAACTGATGCTCCTAAGGGATCATCACCCAAAGGAGGGGCGACCGTGTTGGAGTCCGCATTGACTACGGGTCCCAAGCTTGTTTGTCCGGGCGTCCTTACTGGTTGAGTTGGCAAGGCGGCTTTAATTTCGTCCACGGACTTGACCAAGGACAAGAGCATGGCTTCAAGTACTTCTAGGCGTTGTCGGTCAGAAGGCGCTTCATGATCATCGTCAGCCATAATATGGTGGCCCATGCAGGTCCATTTTCGTAAAATTATACGAACTTGTGGTAGTACCTATATTAGTCATACTACTGCAAGCGTGCGATTAGACTGCTCATTCACAATTAGGTTGATTTGATTTCTAAAAAATGACTAGGCTTAGGACTAGGTACACCGTGGGTAAACCATAGAATTATTTTGAATTGATTGTATGGGTAGTTAAGGTTGTTACATAGGCTACATGATTAAGGTGGTGATATTCGTTGAATTTTGAGATGCCCTATTTGATGAAGTTAAAATTGTGATTGTCACGACCCGCACCCTAGAAATAGGGCACGTGACGTGGGTACGTCCAGCCTACGCCGCAGCATCGGCGGTAGAACGCTGTCCTAGGTCATAACATCTAACAGATAAGGGTAATATACAGTTATACTCCCCGAATGGGGGTGACATAACACAATATAACTCAACCACATCTAGGATAGAACGGGAATGAGATAGAAAGATAAAGATGGATAACATCCAGGAATGTAACATCACAGAGATACAAATCCAGAATCTAAGTGACTAAAATAAATACATCTCAGAATATCTCAAAGTCTAGTACAGTAATCCCAAAATAGTAAGATAATCCTAAACTAATGAAAGTAACACCAACTGCTAGCAGGTCCAAGTCACTAGTGATGTCTAACGCTTCACCAAGAGGGATAGACACCAGAGCCTCATCATTCACTGTAAAATTTTCAACAGGTCCAGTCAGGACGGGAACGAGCACATATATCTCAAAACAGTTCATAGCAGGTTAGGAGTATAAATCATGCAATAGAGTAAAATACAGGAAGTGCTGAAAAGGAAGTACGAGTAAACAGGAGATATTTTGTAACTGAAAGTAAATACATGATAGTAGAGACTGTAAGTGGCTACGTGATTTAGAGCATAATGGTTATGTAAACGGCTTGGGGGCACATGAATACAAATAAAGAGGCACATTTATATAGCTACTGGGGATAGTGTTCACATAACCAATTCTACTCACCCCGCCCCAACCAGTACACAAGGATCCATTCAAGTTACGTTATAAGCACATGAATACAACTAAGATACGTGAACTCATGTAATGAGTAGTACATGAGGCACGTGAAAGCACATGAGAACATGTAAAAACATGAACTAGTACGAGTACAAGGAGTACCTGATGCACATGATAAAGTACATGAACATGAAATACCCGATGCACCCGTAAAGGGATAACATCTCAGGAAAGGATCCATATAGTACTAATCCGTGAAGATACGTGTCAGCATCAAGTAGAGTAATCTAGAGCAAGAATATAATCCAGATAAGTATGAAAGATCAGAGAATGTACTCGCCTGCTAACTGAAAGTCTGAGATGAAAATACTGTCCGAGGAGTGGTGTCTGGCTCCTATTAGAACAGCACAAGTCACAACAAGTCCAGAATGGTAATAAGATGCACTACAATGCGTTCTACATGAATCTAGGTCAATCTAGACCAAAGTCAACTCTTGGTCAACTCTGGTCAACCCTAGAAGTCAAACTAGGTCAACAAGTCAAATCTAAGTCTCACTAACCCATTCTAGGTTCTAACAATCTATTCTAAGTTGTACTATGGCTAAATAGCCTATTAGGACCTCTAACTCACTCTATAACCCATAGCACATATCAAGTCACTACACACACACTATACATTCAATATATATATAGATCACACACACATGTATAGGAAGGCCTCTATATAATGTAGATTGTAATGCCTATTCAATACAAGTACCATTCACTTATATTACATCTAATATATGTATAGGAAGTTAAATATCAACACCACATGTAATATTATATATATGAATACAAGAGAGGTAATACAAGTGTTGTGTGCATGTGCATTGATACAAGTGTGTGGATATGGGGGTGTGCATTGAAACTGAAATACAAGTCCACCACAGGTTTTTGAAGAATGTACCAAACCAAGTTTCACAATAGTCCAAAACAGTTCAAACTATTTAGTCAATCCTTTGGCCTACACTCTCAGGTAATCATTCATTTCCAGGTTTGTATGAAGGTGCAGGAATCAATTGTCAATAGTTCCAGGGACTATAACTCAGGCCACACACATACTTTCCAGATTTTCTTTTTAACAGAACAGTGCAAGCCCAAGTCAGGTTCACAGTGTACCACATAACCTCAGTTGCAAAATCATATAACAATCTCAGTTTTGTAGGATATACTATTTCAGGTTTAAACCAAAGGATGCAAGTATTCAAACCCAGTTTTTTCCAACAGGAGAATTTGACAGTAAGAAGAATCTCAGATTAACAATTCATTCCAGGTTGTAATTAATCAATCAACAATTCAAAAGAATAGAAAACTGGAAACACAAATATTCAGTTGAACTGGAAACTCATTTCAGTTTAACACAACAATTTCCAGGCAAGGGAACTTCAATTCAGAAATCAAGGGAAAGGGAAAAAATCTGGACATTAGTTCATTCACGAGTGGTTAACAGTGAATCAATCAATCTCAGGTTTGTATAGCAGTTAAGGAAGTTAACCGTTAACAAGTTGTATAGGATATCAATTTCAGGTAACATATTAACTCAGGTATAGCCTTGAACAACATCAAACTCAGTCCTATCATTAGTTTTAGATTAGCACATTGATCAAAACAGTAAAGAACAACTGGAAAAATTATTAGGTGACTCCCTATCAGTGAATAATGAAGGAAAACTTAGCCAATGTAAAAAAATGTAGCATGTGGGGATATTAGCATTTATAAATGAAACAAACAATCAGAATTTAAAGGTTGAAAGAACTAGGAAGAATGTAACAGCCTTTACACTGTCCTATGCAATTTCGAACCCAACTATCAAATTCCTCTACACACAAACCCAAGCCCATTTCCAATTGCCAAGACTAAGCTAATCATCATTTATGACATGTAGGTTCAGATTAAAAGAGAAAATATTAACAGGAATTAGGAATTTAACTGTTTGAACTTGGAACAAAATAGTATCAGTGTTTTTCACTGTTTCATTCCAAATTCGAACCCAACACCAACATTACATATTCCCAAAGTGCAAACCAATGTAACAGAGTTTAGGCAACAATTTTAGGATCTTTAAACAATCATTAAACTTAATTTAAAACATTTAAAACGAATTAAAATAACAAAACACTCACTGCACACGCACGCACACACAGCCATACCCGTGCACACCCAAGAACGTGTCCGACACGACACGAGGACTCGTGAAATTTGACGAGCCTTGTGTCAGTCATGGCCCCTTGCTATAGGCAAGGTCTCGTGTGTCCACGACACGTGTACGGCGCACAGTAGCCCCCGAGTAGCAGGGGAGCTACAGTGCCGCGCGCACACAGCCCACACACGCGTGTTCCCGTGTCCCCACAACACGACACGACTCACAAATCAGCATAGGACACTGGTAATGCCTAGACGACACTTAGATCTAAGTTTCTATTCAAAAATATTTAAAAATCTCAAACGAGCAGTCCTTTGGGACATTTCGTCGAGCATCCGATGCAAGGCTCTGATGCGTGTCCGATACGGACACGAAACGAGCTCGAATCCTAGGGTTGGCTTCCCTAACAGTTGGGTGAGGGCTAAGGGACCTTAGAAATGATTTTTAATGGATTTTAAGATCAGAAATGAGGATTATACCTATTGGTTTACCAAGCTCCAAAAACAACCAAGGGAGAAGATCCTTCCAAGCACCAAGGCTCCTCAAATTGTGTGCTCCCTGTCAAATCTCAATCCCAACAGCAAGAAAACACTATTTAGAACCTATAGGAATTTACTAGAGGGAAAAAGGATTCAATTTGGATTTAATATGAATTTGTAAAGATGGACTTACCCCTTTTTCCAAAACTTGATGAACCCTAATGAAAAGAGGCTAGCCCTAAATTTTTGGGAGGATATAAATAGGGGAGGGGCTGCCTTGTGGCTGGCCATAGGCCCTAGGGTTTGGGTTTTGGCTAGCTAGTTGGGTCCTATCTAGTTTAAGTCATGATTTGACTTGTGACTACACAAGCCATTCTTAGGCCAAACTAGCTCCTAATCACCCCAAACCAATTCTAATGAACTTGGAATAAATAACTTAGGTCACACTAGGGTTTGTTAACCTAACCAAAGTGTCTTGACCTAGGTTAGCCAATAGGGCAGTCTCCTAGTCAACATGAGTCAAAGTCAAATATAGGGTCAAAACAATTCTACCAAAATCACCAAAAATCACTAAAAATCATATTAATTATATTTAATAATAAAAATTCCAAAATAATTCCAAAATTTTGAAAATGACCAAAATACCTTCAATTGAAAAAAAAACTGGGTGTTACAATCCTACCCACCTTAGAAAAATTTCGTCCTCAAAATTAAGATGATCGTACCCCTTCTAGGTCAAACCCCCACAATCAAAGTCTCAGAACCTATTTAAATCATTCAGTTGGAAAATGTAACTTATGGGGTCATAGCATGTAGTATCAGTCTGGGGTCTCATCTAGTTACACCAACATACTACAGTACTAGGCAATCACAAGATATCAAAACATACAACAATATGGTAGGGTGCATAATTTTCAAAGACTGGCTAAGATATAGGTCAAGGACTCACCTCCAACTAGGTCTGATGGCTGGAACTCCCTCCCGAAGGCGGAGTCCTGGCTGGGATAAGTGCAGCAGGACAGTCTCGCAGTCTGTGTGCAGCTGACCCGCACAACAGGCACACTCCTCTTCTCTTCCTACAGATGTCCCACACATGTCCAGGCTTCTTACAGAAGGCGCAGATAGGAACTCTCTCAGCTGGCCTCTGCTGAACAGGAGTCTGGACTGGGTAGGCTGGTCTAGGCTGATAGTCTGGGTGCTCACGGGGCTCTGGGTATACACTGCTCCTCGCCCTCTTAGAACTAGGCTCTCCTCCTGAATGTACCAAATCCCACAGCAGTTGGATTCCACGGCCCTGCTCCTTCAGGATCTCAGCCTGGACTCTCTGTGTCTCTAACACATCCCGGAGAAGTCTGGATATCTGAGCTCCGTCAGGAAACAAACCTGCCGAGGGTATGGTATGGGGTACTGCTCTTAGAGGCAGAGGAGGAGATGGGGAAGAACTCTTGGTCTCAGATGAGACTGCCACTCTCTCCTGAGTAACAGGTGGTGGAGGAAGGCTCTCTGGTAAGGATGCTGACACCTCCTCGATGGCGGGAGGTGCTACTACCCTTGGGTCAGCCTGAGGGGTCACTACCTCCTGAGTAATAGGAGGTGGAAGCACACTATCAGTAGCTGCAGCTGCTCTCAGGCGACAGGCTCGGGTCATGGGTGCCATACTGGAAGGGTAAAAAACACAACAATCATAAGGCTGTACAGCAGTCTACCATCCTATCTGTAAAACTGGTATTTATCAAGAAAATAAAATAAGACAACTACCAATCATCTATAAAGGGTACTATTTAAGAAAATCAAAACCAAAAGTTTAAGGAACGAAAGTCAAAGCATTGAATTCAATCACAATCTAATATATATAGAAGAGAGAGTGTTAGAGGAAAAGCTAACATTAAGCAAGGGTCATGTAGTTTGTGGCATAAACATGAAGGGGTTATAGGAGGATTTGGGTCTCAACTATAGTTATCAAGTTACACTATTCATGGCATATTAGTTAAGCAATCTACAAGGCACAAGCTATTTATTCATAACATGCATGGCTAACCATATATATAAGTATACCTATATGGCTACATGAACATAACATAGAGATGAAGGGTTAGGTTCTCATGGCAGTTGTGAACATTAGTATAGAGTGTTAAGTGTACATGGGTTAAACTTGAAATAAAGGGGTTCAATCATTCAGCTAGCTCAACATTACATATTAGATCTGAAATTGAACTACGCATTTGAAAGCAATAAAAAAAAATGTTATCATGTATTCAGTTTTCAAAATTTTGGAGAAATTCTATCATAAAAATCAACTCAATGTTTACCACAACCACAACCTAACATGTAAGAGTATGAACCTAACATTATATACCTGCACACAACCATGTATACAACATTAAAACATTACAATTTAAAACTGCAATTTGAACTAAACTCTTAGAATCCAAGGTTAAGGGTTTACTATGTACACAGTCTCAGATTTGACAATTCAACACAAATCTCAACTAAATTTTTGAAATAAAGCCCTGTATATAACATACATGTGTAGTGATGTAAGCAAGACTAATAACATAAAATTTTAAATTTAATTTACGAATTTAATATGGAGAGCATAGAACTAGTCACTGATACTGCACTATATTGGAATACTAGGATTTTGAGAACTTAACATTAATCATGTTAACATGCATTTAGATAGGTTGGTAAACAAGTGTAGTATGCATACGTGTCAGGCAAATATCTGTGTCCACTGTATATATTAGGGTTAATACAAGAATCAATGGCTAGAAGAAAATAATGATAAAATCTGTTCTGCCTATCTGTTTAAAGAATGAACTATTTGAAACCAGAGCTATAACATCAATCTAAGTTAAGGTCTAGCAGAAACACCAATTCATTGCATTAGGAACAAATTATAGCAAGAAGTCACACAATCTTATAATAATAGCTAAGCTACTTCTACTCATACTCCTACTCCTAAGTTATTTGATGATGGGGGTACAATTTATACAACAGAATGGTACGATAGAGATGACATGTTTAAAAACCTTCTCAAGATACAATCTGATAATCATATGCGTCTGTCCAAAATCATGTTACTCAGAGTCCTCGCCATGCCAGTAAGCAAGGCTGCGAATAACGATAGATTCCATAACTAGGGTATGCACCTCTACAATCATGTCGTCTGGAAATCTCGCTATGCCGACTAGTATAGCTGCGAGGAATTCCAAATCTCATAACCAAGATACGTACATCCGAAGCCAGGTCTCCATGTTTCCGCCACGCCAGCTAATATGGCTGCGATAAACTACAGGTTCCAAACCATGTTGACGTCTTACCATCCCTGTATTCCCGTCAATATATGTTATCAGAAGGTATCGTAACTCAGGCTATAAAATTCATCCCGATAGGAAATCAAAATCAACAACGATTCATTAAAATCAAATTCAATAATCAAGGAGTGAGAGCGAACAAACAAAGGAAAATGATTCAAATTGAAGTTTAAATAAGATTCTCAAGGGTCGTCCCAGGAATCTTTCAAGGAATCCTAACTGTGAATGAGTACCCTTAAAATATATTCTAATCCTACTGCAGGCTGTAGTGATACTCTAGTTCGAATACCACTACATAAACTCGACCTGCATGGGCCACCACTAAAAACGTGTTACGACCCGCACCCTAGAAATAGGGCACGTGACGTGGTACGTCCAGCCTACGCCGCAGCATCGGCGGGTAGAACGCTGTCCTAGGTCATAACATCTAACAGATAAGGGTAATATACAGTTATACTCCCCGAATGGGGGTGACATAACACAATATAACTCAACCACATCTAGGATAGAACGGGAATGAGATAGAAAGATAAAGATAGATAACATCCAGGAATGTAACATCACAGAGATACAAATCCAGAATCTAAATGACTAAAATAAATACATCTCAGAATATCTCAAAGTCTAGTACAGTAATCCCAAAATAGTAAGATAATCCTAAACTAATGAAAGTAACACCAACTGCTAGCAGGTCCAAGTCACTAGTGATGTCTAACGCTGCACCAAGAGGGATAGACACCAGAGCCTCATCATTCACTGTAAAATTTTCAACAGGTCCAGTCAGGACGGGAACGAGCACATATATCTCAAAACAGTTCATAGCAGGTTAGGAGTATAAATCATGCAATAGAGTAAAATACAGGAAGTGCTGAAAAGGAAGTACGAGTAAACATGAGATATTTTGTAACTGAAAGTAATACATGATAGTAGAGACTGTAAGTGGCTACGTGATTTAGAGCATAATGGTTATGTAAACGGCTTGGGGGCACATGAATACAAATAAAAAGGCACATTTATATAGCTACTGGGGATAGTGTTCACATAACCAATTCTACTCACCCCGCCCCAACCAGTACACAAGGATCCATTCAAGTTACGTTATAAGCACATGAATACAACTAAGATACGTGAACTCATGTAATGAGTAGTACATGAGGCACGTGAAAGCACATGAGAACATGTAAAAACATGAACTAGTACGAGTACAAGGAGTACCTGATGCACATGATAAAGTACATGAACATGAAATACCCGATGCACCCGTAAAGGGATAACATCTCAGGAAAGGATCCATATAGTACTAATCCGTGAAGATACGTGTCAGCATCAAGTAGAGTAATCTAGAGCAAGAATATAATCCAGATAAGTATGAAAAGATCAGAAAATGTACTCGCCTGCTAACTGAAAGTCTGAGATGAAAATACTGTCCGAGGAGTGGTGTCTGGCTCCTATTAGAATAGCATAAGTCACAACAAGTCCAGAATGGTAATAAGATGCACTACAATGCGTTCTACATGAATCTAGGTCAATCTAGACCAAAGTCAACTCTTGGTCAACTCTGGTCAACCCTAGAAGTCAAACTAGGTCAACAAGTCAAATCTAAGTCTCACTAACCCATTCTAGGTTCTAACAATCTATTCTAAGTTGTACTATGGCTAAATAGCCTATTAGGACCTCTAACTCACTCTATAACCCATAGCACATATCAAGTCACTACACACACACTATACATTCAATATATATATAGATCACACACACATGTATAGGAAGGCCTCTATATAATGTAGATTGTAATGCCTATTCAATACAAGTACCATTCACTTATATTACATCTAATATATGTATAGGAAGTTAAATATCAACACCACATGTAATATTATATATATGAATACAAGAGAGGTAATACAAGTGTTGTGTGCATGTGCATTGATACAAGTGTGTGGATATGGGGGTGTGCATTGAAACTGAAATACAAGTCCACCACAGGTTTTTGAAGAATGTACCAAACCAAGTTTCACAATAGTCCAAAACAGTTCAAACTATTTAGTCAATCCTTTGGCCTACACTCTCAGGTAATCATTCATTTCCAGGTTTGTATGAAGGTGCAGGAATCAATTGTCAATAGTTCCAGGGACTATAACTCAGGCCACACACATACTTTCCAGATTTTCTTTTTAACAGAACAGTGCAAGCCCAAGTCAGGTTCACAGTGTACCACATAACCTCAGTTGCAAAATCATATAACAATCTCATTTTGTAGGATATACTATTTCAGGTTTAAACCAAAGGATGCAAGTATTCAAACCCAGTTTTTCCCAACAGGAGAATTTGACAGTAAGAAGAATCTCAGATTAACAATTCATTCCAGGTTGTAATTAATCAATCAACAATTCAAAAGAATAGAAAACTGGAAACACAAATATTCAGTTGAACTGGAAACTCATTTCAGTTTAACACAACAATTTCCAGGCAAGGGAACTTCAATTCAGAAATCAAGAGAAAGGGAAAAAATCTGGACATTAGTTCATTCACGAGTGGTTAACAGTGAATCAATCAATCTCAGGTTTGTATAGCAGTTAAGGAAGTTAACCGTTAACAAGTTGTATAGGATATCAATTTCAGGTAACATATTAACTCAGGTATAGCCTTGAACAACATCAAACTCAGTCCTATCATTAGTTTCAGATTAGCACATTGATCAAAACAGTAAAGAACAACTGGAAAAATTATTAGGTGACTCCCTATCAGTGAATAATGAAGGAAAACTTAGCCAATGTAAAAAAATGTAGCATGTGGGGATATTAGCATTTATAAATGAAACAAACAATCAGAATTTAAAGGTTGAAAGAACTAGGAAGAATGTAACAGCCTTTACACTGTCCTATGCAATTTCGAACCCAACTATCAAATTCCTCTACACACAAACCCAAGCCCATTTCCAATTGCCAAGACTAAGCTAATCATCATTTATGATATGTAGGTTCAGATTAAAAGAGAAAATATTAACAGGAATTAGGAATTTAACTGTTTGAACTTGGAACAAAACAGTATCAGTGTTCTTCACTGTTTCATTCCAAATTCGAACCCAACACCAACATTACATATTCCCAAAGTGTAAACCAATGTAACGAGTTTAGGCAACAATTTTAGGATCTTTAAACATCATTAAACTTAATTTAAAACATTTAAAATGAATTAAAATAACAAAACACTCACTGCACACGCACGCACACACAGCCATACCCGTGCACACCCAAGAACGTGTCCGACACGACACGAGGACTCGTGAAATTTGACGAGCCTCGTGTCAGTCATGGCCCCTTGCTATAGGCAAGGTCTCGTGTGTCCACACGTGTACGGCGCACAGCCCCCGAGTAGCAGGGAGCTACAGTGCCGCGCGTACACAGCCCACACACGCGTGTTCCCGTGTCCCCACGACACGACACGACTCACAAATCAGCATAGGACACTGGTAATGCCTAGACGACACTTAGATCTAAGTTTCTATTCAAAAACGTTTAAAAATCTCAAACGAGCAGTCCTTTGGGACATTTCGTCGAGCACATGCAAGGCTCTGATGCGTGTCCGATACGGACACGAAACGAGCTCGAATCCTAGGGTTGGCTTCCCTAACAGTTGGGTGAGGGCTAGGGGACCTTAGAAATGATTTTTAATGGATTTTAAGATCAGAAATGAGGATTATACCTATTGGTTTACCAAGCTCCAAAAACAACCAAGGGAGAAGATCCTTCCAAGCACCAAGGCTCCTCAAATTGTGTGCTCCCTGTCAAATCTCAATCCCAACAGCAAGAAACACTATTTAGAACCTATAGGAATTTACTAGAGGGAAAAAGGATTCAATTTGGATTTAATATGAATTTGTAAAGATGGACTTACCCCTTTTTCCAAAACTTGATGAACCCTAATGAAAAGAGGCTAGCCCTAAATTTTTGGGAGGATATAAATAGGGGAGGGGCTGCCTTGTGGCTGGCCATAGGCCCTAGGGTTTGGGTTTTGGCTAGCTAGTTGGGTCCTATCTAGTTTAAGTCATGATTTGACTTGTGACTACACAAGCCATTCTTAGGCCAAACTAGCTCCTAATCACCCCAAACCAATTCTAATGAACTTGGAATAAATAACTTAGGTCACACTAGGGTTTGTTAACCTAACCAAAGTGTCTTGACCTAGGTTAGCCAATAGGGCAGTCTCCTAGTCAACATGAGTCAAAGTCAAATATAGGGTCAAAACAATTCTACCAAAATCACCAAAAATTACTAAAAATCATATTAATTATATTTAATAAAAATTCCAAAATAATTCCAAAATTTTAAAAATGACCAAAATACCCTCAATTGAAAAAAACTGGGTGTTACAGTTATTTGATAAATGACTCTAATCAAAGATGGATAGAATTCTCGATTGATAAATTGAATATTTTGGTTACTGTTGAAGATAAAATTTTAGCTTTTGGTATTCTGAGATTTAAATTTCTATATGATCGATGAATTATTGATAAGGTCGAATATTTAATTTTTAAAGGAAATAATTTTGGTTTGATCAATAAAATTGAGGTATGATTTAAAAATTTATGGAATTTAAATTTTTGAAGAGATTATGAAAATGTTGAATTTTGAATTTAAAATAAAATTGAGGAATTTAAAGTTTTCTGAAATTAGATTTTGAAGATATTTATCAAGTTGGATTAAGGGTTGTGAATTTGATAAGATGATATTCATGATTGCTACACCACGGTATTAAATTGAGTTAGTGATTTAAAAAAAATATATGATTGAATTTGAGGAATTTTTTAAATATTCTTGAGGATATGAATTTATAAGATTGCTGAGTGATAACTTAGATGTCATGTAGGTAATACTCCTCCGAACTATATTCATTGACTACATTCTTCCATCCTTCTTGATCAATCTTCTTATTAAGAAAAAAATATTATTTTTATCTCATTGATCATTATTCCTTTTTAAATTTTTTTATTTTTTCACCTGACCAACCAAGCCTATTTTTCCTGTCATCCTTAAATTTCAAGGACGAAATTTTTCTAAGGTGGGTAGATTTGTAATCCATGTTTCTCAATTTTTTTAATTTTTTTTATTGTATTTGAAAGTAATTTTTTTTAAACTTTGTAAAAGATATTTACTATTTTTTCTGCATTTCAAAATGTAGTTTGTAATTAACGGTTTGAAAGTACTATTTACTTTTAATAAATATTTGTTCTTGAAATTTTATTATTGAAATTATAAAGTTATTTATTATTATGTTTGGATTTTCAATAAAATATCGGTTTCAAAATAGTTTGAGATTATTTTTGGAGCAATAAAAAGATATAGTAACTTATTTTGAATAAGATTTAGATTTATAAAATATATTTTACCTTATTTGATAACATCAAACATTATTTAAAATACTTATGGTGAGTAATTGTGGCATTAAGAATTATCTAATCTAGATTAAAAATATTATTTGATTTAACGATTTATTTATTATATGATTTAAATTGCTTTGATAAACATTAAATTTATCTTAAAGTTATTATGTTGAATTTGATTTGGATTTAGATTTGGATTTGAATTCATATGATTTGGATTTAAATAATTTATTTGATTTAAATTTATGGAGAGACTTGTCCGTTAGAAATTCTAATCCTACTTGAATCATATCTAGTATTAGATAGATTATTTCTTATTTGAACTAATCATATTCCTATCCAAATTAGTTGGGAATCATAATCATATCTTTATTGATTGAGTTCTAATCATATCCTAATTCACTAATTGCTTTCCATTATCTATATATATTGAACCTATAAAATAAAATCATCTCTCATACCTTCTTTTCTAAAATTTCTTTCTTTGTTCGTCATAATTACCCCAAATTCGTCATAAATTCAGCCTTCCTTTTCAAATGTTTTACTAACTTCGAAGGGTCATAACTTCCAACTCTGGACTCCGTTTGATCTCCAGTTTTTTTGTAACCGTCTCGAGGTATATTTTCTGAATATAAAATTTATTTTCAAATAATTTTAACCTAATTTTTTGGAAATATCGTGCAGTGTCAGTTGTCCAAAAATTGACACGTTTCTGTGTTTTCGAGATTTCGGGAGAACCAGGAATTGGAATCACGATCCGGTTGAAGTTTCGGAACGCTGATGAAGAAGTAAACATCATATATTTTTCTCAATAATTTTCCAAAATATTTTTTTTTTGTTTTTATTTTAGAGGTCCGTCTCATCAATTGAGATCATCTTGCGTACTTTTGGTATCTATGATATTTTGTGCCAACACAATCACACCGTGTGTCAACTGCAACCAACTCAAGAAAAGTTTCACTGTACATTATATTACCTTTATTTTGTACTGCATGTATCTTCACATCTTCTTTTCACTGTTACATCTTTATATGATTTGTCACTGCTTTGACTGATCATGATTACCGCTTGTGCACGAGAGTTAGAGTTGTTATAATGTACATGTTCATGCCTAATTTTTAGTTTATCTTGATTCTCGTTTGTCATGTTGTTAATGTTAATCGTGTTGGACATGTCTTGTGAGATAGTCGGGAGGGAGAATACAACTAGTATGCATGTGGTCTACGCAGTGTATAATTTTTCCCAATGTCAATGTTGATAGCAGTCGTTGCACCTCATGTACCGACTACCGGATGTCCTAACCCATCCACGAGCGGAACACTTGTATTCTAAAACACATAGTACACATGACTTCTTGTTGCTATATTGTTCATGTCGTTTTTCTTTCCATTGAGTCGACTGTCATGTTGTCTTTATGCTATAGTTATACTCTTTCATATCATGCCTATAGTTCGTTCTCCTTATTATTGTATCCTTCATGTATGTATATTATATTGTGTAGTGTGGTGTTATGGTGAGCTTGTTCCATTCCTGACTGGAAATCTATTTTTTTTCAGTTGACAAATTTTTGATGACTTGCTCTCTTGCTTTGGGTTTCTTCGGGTAGGGTTAGAGACATCTTGGAGGCCAAACCTAGGTTCTAATAGATAGTTTAGATTTGTTTTGTAGAATTTTGTGAGACATTGTATTTTGTTAAATATAAATCTTGTAAATTTTTATAATTGATTTAGAAATGTGAATGAGCAATAAATGATATTTTATATGATATGAACATTGTGGCTAGACAGCGTACTACCGCCGATACTGCGACGTAGGCTGGGCTTGGACACGTACTCGCATCTCGAAAAGTGGGTGCGGGTCATGACACATAAAGGCTGTCCTCACGTGGGTAGAGGTGGAAGGGATCGTAGCAGAGATGCTCCCTGTGTCGTACCCTTGTACAGAAAAATTGTCGAGGAATATCGAAATGTCATCTTCCTCGGACTCGGAAGGGGTGCTACCCCCTGTACAGGAAGTCGCATCGTCTTGACGAGGGTGGTGGCCCTCAAGGATGTCCAAGTCTTTTAAGCAGTTATGGGGGATCTCTAGCCCCTGTGTGTGCTCTTTGTCACGCCCCGATTCGTAGAGTCATTTCTTCACATATTTTATCTCTTGGAATTGATCGTCCTCGCTTGGCGTGATGCCGTACAAGTCTGGTATTGCACTTGTACTAGGCAAAGATGGTACATAATCGATTATCTTCAAATAGAAACACATCGCAGCGGCAGAAGCAGACAAATTGAAGTTAGTGAGGACAATCTCTCTTATTGAATAGAAGTACATCACTGCTTTATAGCAGCAGAGAAAAAGAGTAACTTGAAGCCACACAGAGATATGTAGAACTTTATTCTCTTTATTGATAATTGAAGAAGAGTACAAGACTTGTATTGAAGTATAATGATTACAGCACATCTCACTTTATATTGGAAACCAACTGAACAACGCTATACAGCTTACATTTGATATTTGGATACATTGGATTACCACTCGATATACTGACTTGGCTCACAATCTCACTGATACAACTGATTACAATCTTCCATACATTATGTCCTTTATAAACAGAAGACATCATCTTGTACAAGGAGAGCTTCTGTATGCCCAACAAATCTTCGATGTCGCGGGACCAATCAAGCCAATCTTCGTGTGTAGAACATTCCAAGCACGAGCACCTGCCCACAAAACGTGGGTCAGCACATCTTCTATGTACTGGCGAGCAGAATCCAACCCACTCGCATAAACCAACATTAAAGTGATCATTTAAGCAAGCATTTATTAGAATGATTTTTCTACATAGGGCCTAGCATCAGTTTACAGTTCATGGGCAATAATCAGAGTGAAGCATGTAAACATATTCTTAGCAATATTCATGTGGACATATTATTATAGTATTCTTGGTGTTATCACGCAAAGGCATCATTGAGGCATCATTAACATTATCTTAAACATGTTATGACAATTCTCATTTCAAGCATCACTTAGCATAGATGTTATGTTTGAGCACTATTTAAAGCAAGGCATCTTTCTAGCATACTGCATGGAACATGTTAAGCAGGTAAATTAAACCAACTTATACAATATCACAATTATGTGATTTCTTACCGATAGCCGACTTCTCGTACCTGCATTAAATACAGGTTATCCAATACTTACATTATGTGATTTCTTACCGATAGCCGACTTCTCGTACCTGCATTAAATACAGGTTATCTAATATACTTACTCTGCCTGCACAAAACATTCATTAGCATGCATCCCGACTACATGGTCACTGGTGTTGTTAAACCATATGGACTCTTTTCATTTCATTTCATTTTAAGATAATACGGTCAGCATAGTAGGTGGCGAGCCTCTATGCCACCCCGCCTTATCCGTGCTCCCATAGCACTCATCATTATTTCCTCCTAGGCCGAATCGGTCCCCAGGGCCCTAGGAACCGTTCGAGGAAATTATTACTCAAACCTTGTATACAAGTTGTCCATGACCATGCGAATGCGTGTCCGACTCGATTGTGAACAAAATCGCATGGTAAATATATTAAGGAAAGTAAAGGCAACAGTGCATCATTAGTCATATTCAATGACTTATTCATTTTATTATTTCCATCATTTCATTCGGTGATCTCAACGATCCCAGCTTTATCATTTCTTATTCATTACTTCATTGCAACGTATCTCATATCATTCCTTTCTTAAGAGGAATGTAACATTCATTCATTTCATAGGGACATTTATTCATTCCTAACTTTCTTATAAGGGACATGCAGCATTTCATATTCTTGCAACAGATATACAGAAAGTACATAATTCTAGTATTTCATTCAGTTCATTGGGTCGATAGCATAGCCAGTTCATTTCTTATTCTATCATTCACAAGGCATCTCATTAATCAAGTGTTTTATCGTTTCAGCAGCATTAAGCATAAGGAACAAGGTTATCAATTCAATCTCAGGCATCGAATCATATTAGCAGTTCAATGTGTTGTACATTTCAATAATTCTCAGCAAAAGCATCTCTATTATTCAGCAACTAACATATGGGACATTTAGGGGCAGTTCATAGCATTTCAATACTTCATCTATTAAGCATGAAGGAGTAAGGAGGAGGAAGGACAGTTCCACTCATCCAAAATTCTACTAAGCGTAGCTCCACCAGCGAGCTACGTTCCAATACCCATTCCGTCTAGCCAGCTAAGAGAGACTGCATCAGTCTCAATTCTTCTCATTCCCAACATAAGTCACGGTCCAATATTCTGATCCCATCCAATAAGCCAACCAAATGCCTCGTGCAGAGCGGGGCATTACACTCTTGGTACACCGGGTTGTCGCATATATTGAGAGGACTGCTACCTCCAGCTACATCTACTCTCAAAGAGGCCGAAGGTGCACCCCTGGGTGCTGGAAGCTTTTTTTTGGACCGAGTGCCTAAATAGACACCCCCTGTGGTTGTCGGTGTCAACCCTCCAGATAAGAGTCTCCTTGCAATACTGGCCAAGATTGTCGGACTGGAAGAGCATGTCTTCTTTTCTCCCTTGCCAGAAGGAACCTTCTGAGTTGAATTATAGGAGGCGAAAGAAAACTCCTCGTCTCCCAAAATTTGTACCTGTTTCTTGAGTTGTTGTCGGACAGGTGCTGGCTGCTGCAGTCATTAGAAAACTGACTGCTGACCTTCAGGTGTTGCCGATTTGTCGCAGCAGCAGTTGATGATGACTTGGGTGCAACGACGTCCCGAAAGGGACTCATCGCATGCCATTGCTGCCACCTTGCGTTTGTGAGTAATCACATCACGCAAGTCGGTAGCAAGCTGATCTACCTTTGCACCAAACTTGTGGACTCGGGTATCCCGATTGCACAGGTGCTTAGGTATCAAGTTTGCTCCCTGATCCGAGACTAGTAACAATACTTGCTCTGGATCATTGGAGGGAGACTTTAAAGACCCACCCTGTCTGTTAGCCCTAGGGGACTGGACCGGGTGGTTCTATATAACTTTTTATCAGGAGCCCGTATAACAGTTAACGGGGCCCGTTGACAGTCAGCAACTTGGACAGTTTATTGGGCTTGTTGGGCCTGCACTGCCCTAGACTTCTTTGACTTAGCATCTGAACGTGCATAGTAAAAGAGTCCAGATTGATACATCCCACATTCTTAATGGGCCGTATGGAGTCGGGCCCGCATGAGAGACGGTTGAACACAGAACTTCTGACAGGACCGCATGAGACATCCTGTCTGAGGTCAGGATTGGCTGTCGCATGGGCTATCTTCTTGCGGCCAGAGCTGGCTGCCGCATAGGCTATCTTCCTACAGCCAGAGTTGGCTGCCGCATGAGTTATCTGCCTGCGGTCAGAGTTGGCTATCGCATGAGTTGTCTGCTTGTGGCCAGAGTTGGCTGCCGTATTGACAAACTGCCCATCTCTCTTATGCGGCTTCTTCTTTGTCCGCATGGATTTCCCTTGTGCCCCCAAAAACTCAGTATCGTAGTATTTTCCTCTGCTGGATTTGGGGACAGTGGGTCCTCTATGGTTGGAAGCAAAGTCGCAGGAGAGCTTTGGTCACCGTTTTGGGCTACAGAAGGAGCTTCTTCGAGAACTTGGTAGGGGACAATAGTTTTGCGCACCGGCATCCTACGAGTTCTCTTTGGGTTGGCTCGCTTCTGTGACGGACTGGCACTCCCTTCAGAGAGCATTTCTTCGAAGGCTTGTTGGTCAAAATAGACCACAAGCATTTGCTGCGTAGAGCCGAGCTTGGACGCGTCAGATTGCGTCACCAGCTTCTCATCAAAGGAGAAGGACGTCCCCAGCAGAGTCGCTATCGTATTTGCCATTAAAAATCAAATACAGGTATTACAGAAACACTGAAATTGATTGCAAACTCTCTTGTACAAAAAAGCCTAGAAAGAAATCCTAGGAAACAATCTAAGTACAATTGTTTAGTTTTTTATTCTGGGGGGTGACGGTAGAGGCTCGGAAAAGTGTATCAACTATGCCTTACTCCGTGGACTATCTGACGCAGTCTTTAGCTTTTGAGGAAATTGCTTTTCGTAGGTTTCCAGCTTTTTGCAGGGGTGTGGCACCTTGCTATTTATAGTGATATATATTTCGAGCCGCATAGATGGCATGTGGCTACGTGGCTAATCAGCACGTGAAGACCCGCTCTTTGGCCGCCAGATGTCGATTTGTTGGGATTTTGTTGCAGCAAATCTGGGTGGTTGAGACTTGGTCAGCCTGCCACGTGTCCTACCGCAGGATAGGAATCATTTTGAGCCGCATGAGTCTCTCAGTTTTTGACCATGTGGGGCCGCATGAGACTGCGGATTAAGTCACAATTTTTCTTAGCCCGCATATAGCTTATGGACTTTTCCGCATAGATTCTGTATTTTGGGCCGCATAAAGCTCATACGGCTTGGGTCACAGTCACCCTGGGCCACATGAAGTTCGGAGACTTTGGGGCCGCATATGTTTGAGCCG
>JANAVB010021897.1:0-39405 GCA_029216955.1 Iris pallida | reverse complement strand
GTTCAAGGAAGCCGACGTTGCTTGAATTGATTCACTTGGATATCTGCGGTCCTATAAAAGTAAAATCTATTGGTGTTGCATCTTACTTTGTAATTTTTATTGATTACTGTTCCAAAAAAATTTGGGTCTATGCTTTAAAGACCAAGGATCATGTTGCCACTTTCAAAGAGTTTTAGGCCTCTGTTGAAAGAAGACGGGCAAGGAGCTACTATATGTTCGGTCCGATAACAGCGGTGAGTACATTGATCCCTTTGATGCTTATTGCAAAGAGTAAGGATACGACACCAGAAGACTCCGTCAAAGACACAACAACGTAACGGTATAGCGGAGCGACAACGGTATAGCGGAGCAAATGAACATGACACTGATGGAGCGGATCAGTGTTTGTTGTCCGAAATAAACTTATCGGACAGTTATTGGGTGAGACTCTCAATGCTGCTGCTTATACTACTAATTTATCACCTAGTGCTCCTTTATAAAGTGTTGTGTCTGACAAAGTATGGTACGACAAAGAATCGTAATACAATCACTTGCAAGTTTTGGTTGTAAGGCCTTCGTGCATGTACCGAAGGACGAGAGATCCAAACTCGAGCCGAAGATGAGACGGTGCGTCTTTGTTGGTCGGGATGAGTTTGGCTATAGACTCTACGACCCCGTGGGAAGAAAGCTCTACAGAAGCAGGAACACAATATTCGTCTAGGATCAGACCATGACCAACTCAGGATTCTGAGTTGCCTTATGAGGCCGAGGAATTGTCTGGGTTAGAGTCATTTCGCTTCGAGCAGTTTTCAGAGGATATCGCAGAGGATTTAGCTATAGAGAGCCAGTACATGTAGTTGCTCCCGATCTTGATTATCAGCCTGCTGATAGTGGTCAGAATAACCCTCAGGAGGATGAGCATGCCGGGGAGGTAGTTCCTGAAAGGGAGAAAGCTGTTGAAATACAGCTAGCACCAGTAGTTCCATTGAGGAGGAGCGACAGAAAGTCAACCATCTACGAGATACTCACCAGATAAGTATGTGCTACTGACTGACTGGGAGCCCGAAAGTTTCGCAGAGACTATAGACGTCAAATAGGCAGGAGTGGATGCAAGCTATGCAAGAGGAGATGGATTCCTTACAAGCCAACTCTACTTATAAGCTGGTGCGGTTGCCAAAGCATAATAAGGCTTTAAAAAATCGATGGATATTCAGACTGAAGCAGACAGATGATGCTAATCGCCTCGATACAAAACAAGGCTGGTAGTTAAAGGCTACGATCAACGGAAGGGCATAGATTTCGATAAGATCTTTTCGCCAATCGTCAAGCAGTCGTCCATTCGAGTGTGTAGCATTGGCAGCTAGTTTCAACTTAGAGGTCGAGCAAATGGACGTGAAGACGGCATTCCTCCACATATTTCAGGAGGAGTTGTACATGGAGCAGCCAGAGAGATTCTGTGAAAAGGACAAGTCACACTTGGTCTGTCGTTTGAGAAAGAGCTTGTATAGTCTGGAGCAGGCTCCGCAGTGGTACAAAAAGTTCGAGTCATTTATGGAAGCATGGTTATACACAGACAACGTCGGACCACTATGTATTTGCAGGTACTTTGTCGAGGATGATTTCATCATTTTACTACTTTATGTTGATGTTATGCTACTGGTAGGTCGGAATGCTACTATGATAGCGGAGTTGAAGCGTCAACTGGGTGCGGCCTTCTCCATGAAGGATTTGGATGCAGCTAAGACTATTCTTGGGATGGAGATCTGCCGAGAGAGAGAGAGTCCAAGCTCCTATACTTGTCCCTAAGAAAAACATTCACCGGGTACTTCAGCATTTCGGGATGGACGAATCAAAGAAAGTGAGTAACCCCCTTGCAGCTAACTTAAGTTCATTGAGGAGCAGTGTCCATCTACCGAGGATGAGAAAGAAGATATGGAACGGGTTTCATATACTCTATGTTACCTGGACTCGGGTACGGGTGTCGGGTACGGGTACATATCCAAGAGTCGGGTCCTTCAAACTCATAATTGAAGGACACACAGACTCGGCTAAAAAGGATCCAAATTTTGGGTATGGGTACGGGGATATGACTAAGATTTCGTAAAAAGACAACCAGTAATTATAAATTACTAGTAAACTTTACTCAACTAGTTGAATAAGTCCCTAAGGGACCGTCCCTTCAGCTCCCCTACTACTTAACTACCAGTCTACCATATTAAAATAAACTATCTACACCATTACCACATTAAAATAATTATCTACATCACTACCACATTAAAATAAACTATCTACTTCACTACCAGTCTTTCGATTGTCACCATGAAGGATCCAATTGTCACCATGGAGGATCGGATACGGATTCCATATCCATACCCATGTCCTAAAGGGTCGACACGGGTACTTCTCCTTAAAGTGGAGAGTCCGGGTAACATAGCATATACTTCAGCTGTAGGGAGTCTTATGTATGCTATGGTGTGTACAAGGCCAGACATCGCTCACACAGTTGGCACAGTTAGCAGGTATCTTTCCAATCCTAGAAGGGTACATTGAAATGCGGTCAAGGGGATCCTATGATACCTTCATGGTATTGCCGATTAGAGACTTTCTTTTGGTGGTGACGAGCCAAAGTTGGTTGCGTATATCGACGCTGATACGGCTGGAGATGTAGACACGAGGCGATCGACTTCGGGATATGTGATGATGTTTGCTAGTGGATCGGTATCGTGGCAGTTGCGATTGCAGAAGTGGCCTTGTCGACGACAAAGGCATAGTATATTGCAGCGACGGAGGCTTGCAAGGAGTTATTGTGGATGAAGAAGCTATTGCAGAAAGTGGGGTTAAAGTAAGAACATTATACTTTGCTTTGTGATAGCCAGAGTGCAATTCACCTTATGAAGAACCAGACATTTCATAGCCGGTCCAAACACATTGATACCGGTATTATTAGATACAGGATGTAATTGAAAAGAAGGAAGCGGCGCTTGAGAATGTTCATACAGATGACAACATAGCAGACATGTTCACAAAGGTTCTTCCAAGGAAAAAGTTCAAGTACTACAGGCGGATCGTCGGGATAACGACCCCCTCCACATAGTTGTGAAAGAAAAGATTTGTTAGAGTAGGTGGGGTTCCCAACCTATGTGGAGAACAACCTTGGAGTGCGACGAGCATCATCTGTGTGTCAGAGAAGCTCGAGGAGGCGACAAGGGTCATTCGGGAGGTCGAAGAAGCTCGAAAGCCAAAAGAGAAGTTGTCCAGGGGAAATCCGAGTTCAGACTGAACGCGGTCCAGGGGTTCCAAAGAGCTTCTGTTTGCTGCTGTTTGCAATTGCTCGCAAACATCGATTCGAGGAGAATTCGGTCAGAGTTCTGTCTTGCGGGCTGAAGTGTGTTTTATACACCGTTGCATCGTATCCTACAGTCCAGGTTTAGCTAGGGATTAGGGGTTATTATTAGGTTTTTCTAACCCTAATTCAGGAGTGACACAATAGCAATAACAGATAAAAGGAGACAAGAATGCTTGTGCAACTTTGGGAAGGAGAAAGGGAGATTGGAGGCCGTTTCGGAGAAGAGGATCAAGTTGGATAATTTTTTTTGTCTCCTTTCTTCGTGGTGTAATCTATTTTCTGTTCCAGTTATTATTTGGATTGGGAGGAGCTTGTAGAGGGTGTAATCTCTTTATTCCATTAGTGGAGGTTCTTCCGCATTGGACTCCGATCATCCCGTGATTTTTTTCTGCAAGGGTTTTCCACGTCAAAAATTTTTGTGTCTGCATGGGATTATTTCTTGTGGTTTGGCGTTTGGTTTGTGCGTTGTATTACTTGGTTCTCTCGCAAGCTTTCTGGTTTGGGGAAAGGTTTCTGCGATTCTTTCCCAACATATAGAACCCGAAATGGAGCGAGTGGTCAACATAGGCAGTTGAGAATTAAGCCTCATTAGTTTTATTTTTACCAAGAAATAATCATGAGAATAAAAACAGAAAAGCCCATAAAAGTTTATTAAACTTCCATATTAAACTTCCAAACTAAAGCAAACGATACTTTATCACATCAAAAAGGAAAAAGTAAAACTTCACATAATTTCCATTTCAGTAATATTTACAAGAAGTTCCCCAATAAAAATAGATAGCAAGGAATTTTTTATAAGCCTTCAAAATCCAGTTATGAGATTGTGTATAGAAGATGATAAACCAATGGTACTGGGGAGGTAAACTTAAGAGATGTGCTAATTTGGGGCTGTCGTTTGCTTAACAATAGATTGTTTGTGTTGCGTATATATTTTTGTCAGGTGAACAAGAATTCATAGTGAATCCTACCAAAAACGAAATGTATACTCTTCATTTTGACATTCAGTTGATTTTATTGTCTTCCATATTTTCATTGAACTTCTATTTTAAGATCTGGATCGTCATTTTTACTGTTCCAGACCAGGGTCGCTGCCATTTTTCCAATCACAGGAACCAGAAATAAGTTCATGGGTAATGGGAACGTGATAACTATGAGGTAAACTCCAAAAACAGATGTAGTGTCTGATCCATATTGAACATGATACAAATACTCCAAAATACTCTAGTACATACCAAAAAGATGGTTCCGTGTCTGTATTGTGTCGTATCCGTACCTCAGTACAAAAAGGGATTAGCGAAAATATCCTCTGCAAGGTCATTTACGCACAAAATTCAGCTCAATAAAAAAAATAGTAGTCATAAAATTGGTGTTCTGTATATGTCGTGTACCATAGGCACTCCAAAATACACTAGATATACCACTATGTGCTCCTGTGGTCATGTCTTTGGTACATCGTGTCGTAGTTCCGTGCAAAAAACGTAATAATTAATTACTGCTAATACTAATGGTACTACTTAACAAGAACTATAACTCTAATTATTAAGGGCCTAAACATAAAATTTCTTCATCCATCTATTCATTCATTAAGTAACTAAGTAAGGAGGAAGAGAATATTAATATACGTACCAGTGAGCCAAGAAATCCACACGGAGTCGGGGGTGGCGGACAAGGACACCGTGATCTGCTCCGGCTCGAGTCCGGTCACCCTCCTCCTGACCCTCGGGTCGGTGTCCGGCAGGTCCACCGCGTTCCCCCTGAACCCCGCGTCCCCCAGGGGAACCGTCACCGGATCGAACGGCCCCTCCGCGGTCGTCATCGTCGCCGCCATCGGACCGGCGCGGCAGACCGCCCACATCGTCACAGCCGTCGCAAGGAACACAGGCGGGACCCACATCCCCATCATCCCTTCTTCTCCTTCTCTTCTTTTTCTTCTTTTTCTTCTTCGGTGGTGGTTGTGATGATGGGGTTATAGAGTGGTGGAGAAGCATATTATTTTTCTCGTTTGCTTGCACAGAAAGGAATATGCCCCCCGCCTCTTTTTCATTGGTATGGTTGGCTTTGACGGTTTTCTTTGTTGTTTCTCTCTTTTTTTCTGTTGGTTCCCTCACCCGGTAAATGGCTTTGACGGTTTTCTTTTGCTGTTCTCTCTCCCATCCCCATCCCGTGCTCTGACAACTCATCACTCCAAGACTGCATTTATGCGAATTTCAATTACAAAAAAAAGAAAGAAAGGATTTGGGCAGTGTTTCGACATATTAACTATTACGTATAAACAACATAAACGGTGGTTTTTTTTTTTTTTAGTTTTAAGACCCGATCAACCAGCAACGTTACTAGTTTTTTTTTTTTTTTATGTGTTTCCGATACTGTCATTACAAGGTCCATCAATATGTCATGTTTTCTTACATCTTCTGTGCGGAAGATTCTGAGCCAGCTTGTGATTGCAGGCAATAAAATATTCTTTTTGAAATTTTCACCAAAAATAAATAAATAAAGTTATAGTAAGTTATATCCGGAAAAAAAGAATTTTGTCTCAAATAAACCAAACGTCCAATTTGTGGTCTCCGAATTATTAGGTTTTTCGGCCTGAACTTATGGGGCCGACACCAACGTTCAAAATAAATCTTCTATCATATAATATAAAAAATAAATAAAACAAAATAAATTAAAAAAAAATCATCATCATCAAAATTGAACTTAGATTCATATATGAAAAACTAACATGGTAACCACTACATCATAATTGTTTTGTTTTTAATGGAGCTCATGAAACATACTAGATTTATTATAATACAAAAATATTATATATTTATATTTAAACTATTTTTTGGATCCTTCGGATCCGTGGGCCCTGGCGGCGCCTGGCTACCTGGGCGAGGGCGGCCCATATGAGAGTGTTAGGTTTATGGAAGTTGGTGAGGTTGATGATTATGTTATATTTCTCTTATTATATGGACAAAAATATGTTGCAATTGAACACGTCCTACAAGCGCTCTATATCGTGTCTGAGACGTTTCGCAGCGAAAACTTAGGCCAATCCACTGAAATAATCAACCCTCGTCTAACGATCACTAAGCGCAGATAAAGACAATATATGGAGGTGACTACGTCACTGGAAAAATCTCAATATATATAACTCAAAAAAATTACAAGATTTACAACAAATAAATGTTGAACCATTTGCCTAATAGTTCAACCTTCTCACCACACTCAAGAAGAAACGACAGAGATTACAATGAAATCACTCACCAGCTCGTAACATCTCCTAACCGAAGTTAATGACTTCTCGATCAGATATCCTTTTTTCTTATGTCTTGTATGACGAAGTCCTAAGAGTGTGCAACTTCTCTTAGATCTCCTATGGACAAGTACCCCGATTGAATCTCAAATTTGATATGCTTTGTGCCTCCACCATCAACCCATTATATAGGATGTGAAACCCTATTTTAGGTCATAATAGGATTTTCTAAATCGGAAACTCTAAAATAGGAATCCTATTACACCTAAATAGTCCACCAAAAGCCTATTTTAGATCATAATAGGATTTTAAATAGGAAACCCTAAAATAAGAATCATATTACACCTAAAATAGCCAACACCAATTATGTCAAAATCTAATCAAATCAAATATTTAACCAGATTTAGACTCCACAAATATGTTGTTACCAATCCAGACTGGACTCTAACAACCTAATCTCCACTCGTATAAGAGGGTGTGACCCCATGGCTCCTCAACTCAACTCTATGCCTGTCGCCCCACAACATAATACCTGCTCCCTCATGCCACTGATCTCTGATCCTCTGAGCTATTTTACACCTTCCGTCATCTCCAGGTCCTCAACCATCACGTCGATGATAATTGTCATACGTAGCACCTCTTACACCACTGGTCTTCCACGACATCAATAACACGGTCAAAACCAAAGTCCTGGCAATCAGTCTCACCGTAAGTCTCAGCTACTTGTCCCTGACTTCCGTCTTCCACCTGAACATGCTACCATTTCGTCGAGTTCTTCACCCTTGGTTGGCCCAACCAAGCGGACGGTGCGGTCCTTATGAGATTCGAACTCCTAACCTGTCTACCTTCGTATCGATATTGAAGCTCCTCTGTACACATGTATCCTTAAGTAAACATCATGCACTGTACACGTAGATGACCTACAACTTTTTCGAAATTGTTTGAATGGAGATGCGCTTGTCTCGAATTGAGTTTGTGCACACCTTGATCTCCTCTATGGTTTTGAACTGCTGATGTTGCTCCTTGAACCTTTGGCAAACCACCAACACCAAATTCGGATCCATAGAACAACCCCCACCTAAACGATCAACTGTCATGGGAACGATATATTGACCCTTAATCTTGACTCATCACCATTCGTTGTTTTGTCTCGACGAACCGAATCCTTTGTATCCTTCAAACCATCTCGAAGAGCTCCCAATATAAGTTTCCAATGATCCACAAACTCATGTCGAATATCCCTCGAGCCTCCATCCGATGTATGATCTTCATGTACATCTCAACGACTTGAGCATGTACATGCCACAACATATATCTGCTCGAGCCAGTTATTGGGAACCCTTCGTAAGCATCCAATCTTTGTTCCCAAACAGACTACGACAGCCATCAGGAGTGGAAGTGTGAGTGGGAGCACATCACGATGGATTTTGTTTCGGGATTGCCGCGTTCATCAGGAGGGAAAGACGCGATTTGGGTCATCGTGGACAGGTTGACCAAATCGGCCCACTTTTTGCCATTCAAAGTGGGGACGTCTATGGAGAAGCTAGAGGAGTTGTATATGCGGCAGATTGTCAGGATACATGGAGTTCCGATGAGCATTGTCTCGGATCGAGATAGTCGCTTTACTTTCTATTTCTGGCGGAGTTTGCAGACTAGTTTGGGCACTCAGCTCAAATTCAGTACTGCATACCACCCTCAGACGGATGGACAGTCGGAGAGGACTATTCAGACTCTCGAGGACATGCTACGGACTTGTGTTCTAGATTTTGGAGGATCATGGGAGGATCACCTGCACTGGGTAGAGTTTGCATACAACAACAGTTACCAGGCCAGCATTGGTATGTCACCATTCGAGGCGTTGTACGGGCGTACGTGTCGTACTCCCTTGTCTTGGGATGATGTTGGGAGCGAGCTTTACTGGGACCTGAGATGGTTGTGGACGCAGCTGAGAAGGTAAAGCTCATCAGGGATCGACTTCGCGTGGCGAAGGACAGACAGCGGCATTGGGCCGACAGCCACCGGAGACCTTTGCAGTCGAGGTATAGCTTAGACTTAGGATTAGAATCTTGTTTGTTTTGTTGTGTTTATTGATTGTGTGATTGTTTTAGTTAATTGAGACCATGCTTGTGCTAGGTTGGAGATATGGTATTCTTGAGGATTTCACCGACTCGAGGCACTATTCGATTCGGTGGAGGAGGGAAGCTTAGCCCATGCTATGTCGGACCTTTAGTTATCAGCGGAAGGGTCGATGACGTGTCATACAGACTGGACTTACCTTCTTCCTTAGCGGGAGTCCACAATGTATTTCACGTATCGCAGTTGAAACGGTATGTGGCAGATCCTAGCCATGTACTGGACCATTCTGAGATTGAGGTGGGACCTACTCTCAGTTATCCAGAGCAGTCTGTTGAGATTCTGGACCAACGGAAGAAGGTATTACGGAACCAGTCGATACCCTTAGTTCGCGTAGCTTGGAAGCATCACTCTCCAGGAGAGTCCACCTGGGAGAGAGAGGATGAGATGCGCGAACGTTACCCCTATCTTTTTCAGTCTTGAGGTATAATTTTTGTTCTTTCTTAATCATGCATTTTGTCTTTAATTTCGAGGACGAAATTATTTTAAGGAGGGTAGATTTGTAGCATCCACTTTTTCATAGAAGGGTATTTCAGTCATTTTAGCCATTTTGACCTTTATGTGATTTCCTGAATATGTTGACTCTTGTTTGTGCTAGCAACTGGTTTAAACTTAGTGGACTTGTATAGGGGCCTAACCATGCATTAGAATTGTTATTTTCATTTTTAGAATTTATTTTGTGCATTAGATTATTTTTAAGGCTTTTATTTATTTATTTAGCCTTTTTGCATGTAGGCCTTTGAGCTTTTTGACTTGGACCCATTTGTAATTGAGTAGGAGATGGCCCAAGTGAAACCCTAACCCCTAGACACCCCCTTGGCCGCCCAACACAGCAGCACCCCCTCCTCTTTCATTATTTGTGAAAATTGTGAGCCTCCACCAAGAAACCCTAAAAGATCCATCTCTCCAAAACACCTATTTCTTCATCCGGAGTCTGTTTTTTTCCAAACAAACTCCGTTGCACTCATCGAGGAGAGGAGGATCTGCTGGAGCATTTCTGGAGTGGATACGGAGGGTTTTGCTGGAGGAAAATCGGTCGACACGACAACCGAGGAGCCCCGATCATTGAGTTTTGACACTCAATAGGTAAATCCTAATCTACCATTGCAAATCTGGTTTTTTATTCATTTTTACATCCATATAGGTGCCCTATCCTTGCCCATGAAATTTGGTGGGATTTCGACTCCGTTTGATGGAGGTATCGAGCCCGTGTCGGTCCCTTACGGCACGTGTTCGACGAAATGCCGCTTAGGATAGAAAGTTGTTGTTTTCAGTTCTGTCTTCATGGATATTTAGATAATATGATTTTGATAAACTTTCATGAAGAAGGTTTTGGGTTTGACATCGTTTCAGCGGCGTTTCGGACAACGGACGCACGTGCACGGATCCCGTGCACGAGGCCGTGCGTGCCCTGCTGTCCGCGTGTGATTGCGCGATGAACAAAGCGTATTTTTGCGTGAAAATTTATGAGCACGTGGGGGCAACCTCTTTCCTCATGCTCGTAAAATTTCACGACTGTTCGTTGAGCGAGCGCGGAGATATCGTGCGTGCACCGCTCAGCCACTGTGAATTCAGCCTGTCGTTTTTGTCGCGGAGACGGACTTCGTGCCCGCACACGACGCAGCGAAGACCCGTTCCAGGACCCGGAACATGTTGAACTAGACCTATATGACCCGTAGGACGAAACCCAAGTCACGGCGTGGCCCGACGAGGGAGCAGCAAGGTCGGCACCACGCGCACGAGGGCGCGCTGGCGCGCGCGCGCACAGCAGGCCGCGCGGGTGCGGGGGCAGCGTGCGCCGCTTTGGCGTATCGTGTCGCCGTGTCATCATGTCCTAGACCTACCCTAGGACCCCCCTAGCTATGTGCACAAGCACGTGGCATTTCATTGCATGTGCGGCGCTCAAACGAGCGAGAACGCACGCGTACCACGCGGTATCGGGAAATTCCGATACGCGTTCTGTGGACATGACACGGACACGATTTCGAACCCGAGAGTATACGAACACATCACGTGGGTCGAGGTCAACGTGTATGCCAAGTTTTGCGGGTTCGTTTGGTGTATTTTGGATTTTGGGCCGTTGTGTGAATTGGGTTGTTTTTCTTTAGTTTTCGATTTTTGAATTAGTATGATATTCTGATTTTTTCAGCTTCTTAGCTTCTAAATCTGAGTTTACAGGACTTATATGAGATTTCAGATTCGTGGAAACCAACCTTTGGCTTTTTTTCCATCATTTGTGAATATATGTGTTTCTATATAGCTTTATGCATATATTTAACTATATATATATAATTCCGTTGAAACCCATTCCTAATATATATATATCGCGAATGGGTCGAGGGAGATATATTTCCAGATTTTAGACTCTTTATTTATCTCGCATCATTGCGTATCTTCCATTTAAACGTTTGTGTATATATATATATATATATATATATATATATATATATATATATATATATATATATATATATATATAGTTTCTTACTTTTTATATATGTATATAAATAGTATATTATTTTGAGTAATTCCATGGTTGCGTTTTACTGTTTTTAACCTCAGATTTTACCCTATTTTGAGTAAGCACCAGTACATACACACGCACACACCCACTTTTTGTTAGATTTGGGTTTTGTTTGTACTGTATATACACATGTGTGTATATACCTATATGTATATATATATATATATATATATATATATTATATATATATATATATATATATATATATATATATATATATATATATATATATATATATATATATTTATGCTAGTTAATTCTCTTAGATTAGATTGTAGTTGTGTATATGACTATAGGAGCCCTAGGACATATTTGGTTTGTCATTTCGAGCTTAGTTTAGTCGAATTGGCCGACAAGTTACCAAATTGACAAAAGTCAACTTTGAGTCAAACTTGATCCAATTCAACTCAAATGAACTCCAAATGACCTAGAATTTTGTGTATGACCTAGAAATTAGTAGACGGACTAGTTGACCCAGGTTTGACCAGGTTTGACTAGCGTTGACCAGGTTTGACCAGAGTTGACTGAAGGTTGACTTTGACCAAAATGGACCTAGAAGCATGTAGTCTTGCATTGTAGCTATTTCTCTTGATATTGCAGACTTGGTTGTGACATGTGTGTATTTTAAATATGTTTACATTGCCCAAGTTTAGTTACACCTCATCATCAGCAGTTCGATTTGCCAGGCGAGTACATTCTCTGATCTTTTCATACTTCTTTGGATATGTTCTCTTGTTATAGACTAGTATACTTGATGCTGACACGATGTTCACACAGATTAGTACCCTCTGTATCTTTTTATACGATGTTATCCCCTCGGATACATCGAGTATATCATGTTCATGTACTTTATTATGGCCATCATGTACTCTATGTATTCATATTTATCCATGTGCACTCATATGTTATTCATGTACACTCATGACCATATGAGCTCCATGTATACAGTAGTTGTTATCCATGTGCAATAACATAACATGCATTGATCCTTGTATATTGATTGGGGGCAGGGAGAGTGTAGTTGGTTATGTGATCATTATCCCCAGTAGGTATCCATGTGCAACCCAGACCGTTTACATAACCAATTCATGCTCTGATTCATGTAGAATGTTATATTTCTCTATTATCATATTATATCTCATTTTTATAGTCTCTCTCTCTCTCTTGTTGATTCCTTTACAGCGATTCATGTATAGTTTTCTATAGCTTGCTTTATATGTCCGTTCCTGCTATGAACTATTGTGAGAGATATGTGCTCGTTCCGTACTGACTGGGCATGTTGAAAATTTTACAGGTATTGATGAGGAGTACTGCCCTACTTATTATGGCATTGGCTTAGATGACACTGGCGACGTGGACCCTCAGGAGGATCCCATAGTCGCTGAGGACTTGCCTATAGTCTAGCTGAGACTTAGTACTTTACCTTGTATTTCTGTTTGAGACTTTATGAGTTGTACTTGAGATTTATTTGGGTGGTTTACACCTAGACTTTTTATCTGTGACTCTCTTGAGATTCATTCTTCTATTCCATCTTAGTATTGTGATTGAGTTACTTATTATTCTACTCTCCATTCGGAGTTTATTTTAGATTGTGTTAGATACTGTGACTCAGGACAGCGTTCTACCGCCGACACTGCGGCGTAGGCTGGGCGTTCGTCACTTCTCGTGCCCTTGCACTGGGTGCGGGTCGTAACACCAATGATCCACAAACTCATGTCGAATATCCCTCGAGCCTCCATCCGATGTATATGATCTTCCTGTACATCTCAACAACTTGAGCATGTACATGCCACAACATATATCTGCTCGAGCCAGTTATTGGAAACCCTTCGTAAGCATCCAATCTTTGTTCCCAAACAGACTACGACAGCCATCATCCACTAGCCTGTATACCAAAACCAAGTTATAGCAGAAACTCGGTACATGTCGCACACCCTTGAGAATTGCCAAGCTCCGTTGTCAAGTTCACATCACCGATGCTGACAACTGCAGCAGTCCTCTTATTTTTCATCTTGACATGTCCAAACCTACTGTCTCGATATGACATAAAGATCATCTTACGTGGAGTGGCATGATACGATGCTCCTGTAGGAACGAAATAGTAAAGCGTAATACTCTAGAGGGGGGGTGAATAGAGTTGGCAGCGGAATAATGCTAATTAAAAAGTTAGCAGCACAATCACAGAATATTAATCACAACTAAAATAATGTAAAGACAGAGTTAAGAGAGCAAACGCAAAGACAGCGATGTATACTGGTATCCCTCTGTTGAGGACTAATCCAGTCGGTAGAACTCTTGCTACCAGTTGAATCCACTATTGGAAAAACCGCAAGTTTTCTTACGAAGTCCTTACAACTTCTACAACGCGAGCTTTGATACGAAGAACTCGTCCAACTTCAAATATGAAGAGGTATTCTTCAATCAAGCCTTCTGATTACAATCTCTCAGAAACTTCTAGACCGTACCGCACTGGCAAATTAACTAGAGGATTGTAACTGGCTTGGGATCTGAAATTGAAAGCTCTAGAAAACTCTTTGGAAGACTGAAAGCTTTAGATAAAGAGAAGATTAAAAGTGAATGAGTGAGTTCAAATGATCGAAATCCTTCTCTATTTATAGGAGTTCCAAAGGCAGACTTCTGTCAGAATTCGGGCAGAATTCGGGCAGAACTCTTTGAGCAAATCTCGGTCAAATCCGCAACTGCAGGAGGACCAAGTTCCAGAGATTCAAAATCACAACGGCCACCAATCGAACTCTGGCCGAACTCTGGCCGAACTCTGGCCGAGTTCTGTCAGGGTTAGGTTAGGGTTTTAAAAATAGGTTTAGGTGATTTTTGAAAACCTTTTTGAAAACCTTTTTGATAGGTCATTTTTAAAAACATTTTGAATTATTTAGGGATAGCCTATTTGCCAGTACGACTCGGTGTACAACATATTCCTAGACTCAAATAAAATGAAAATTACATTGCATAGAAAATACAGACTCGAGTAGGCAAACAGATCTTCAGTCTTGAACGGAGTGGATAGCCAATCTTGCTTATGTCCAAGAATCCGAGATGTCCCAACTAGCTTTGTATATCCAGACAGAGTTTGATCAATTATTAAAATCAGGTTGACCATATGACCAATGGGCCAACAGCTCCCGTATCCATGACCAGTCACCGTTATGGCACATGCTATAAGGTTCCTTCCTCTACGTCGGTCACTGTTGTGATGATGTATGTCACACCCCGGTTTCGCAGAACCGATCATCCTCGCTAGAGCATTTTCACATAGATGGTTAGTTCACCTTTATGTTTATACAATATTTACTTTAGGGCATGTATTTTATATTTTGTTACGTCCCTCTGAGGACCTGGTTCCCTGTCAGATTGCAGAGTTGGTTGATATGGTGACTTGCTGGAGCTGATGATTGGAACGTCGGATATTCAGGTATATTGTAGCTAGATGTTTATCTTTATTTATTAATCTATTATCCTTCTATTGTGTGTTACCTACTGTTGTAGTCTGTTGACCCAAACTGGATCGCAGTCAACCAAATATTGATAACTTAACAGTATGATACTTGTCATGATTCAATATGACACATCAAGTCAGAACTCGTTACAAGATGGACGTCGTCAAATCTCCTGCAGCGTACTCATAGTCTGAGTCTGTATCATTTTACCTTTATTGAGTCTAGAATGATGTAAGCTGACTTAACACTGAGTACTTTTGGCTTAGAACACTTATCCCTAAAACTACATCAAAGAAGCTCAAGCTCCACAAAGCCAAACAAAGCCCAAAGGCGATTTTGCCACCTAGGAGGCAGAGTTCAGGCCGAACTCTGCCCCCACACAGAGTTTGGGCCGAACTCTGCCCCCTGATTTCCAGGAGCTAATTTTTAGGGTTACCAATTGCTAGTTGGTTGTCACGACCCGCACCCGAAGTAATGGCATGAGTACATGACAGCGTCCCAGCCTACGCCACAGAAACGACGTAGAACGCTGTCTAGGTCTACTATCTAACAACAATTATAATATCAAAACCTGTCGAGAACGGTCAACTCCAAATGGAAGACAAGCAACGACAATATTATATACTCAATCATAAGCTCTAAGAAGTATAGATGATACCGAAAGATAAAGACAACAAGATATGAAATATCATCCTGAAAATCCATGTCACGCCCCAGAACCAGAATACTGGAGAGCGGGGGCGTACATAGCCAGCTACGTATATTGAAATAGAATACATCTCAACTATAAGGTCACGGCTGTCTAGATATGAGGGTTTACTACAAGCCAACAGTCTCTTAAGGTCAAGCCTACTGTCTCAATCTCAAGCAAATAATATAATTACAAGATGTTTGACCACCAAATATACAATAAAAGGCGTCCCAAATATTACATATCAGCTGATCATGAAGCTAGTCGTACAAAATGCTAGGACTAGCAAGAGTTAAGTCATACATGATCAACCCTAGGATTTGTTAATCATGTTTACAGCCCGTAGGCAGACAGTAAGTAAAAGTGCATCGAGCTAACAGGTGCTCGTCGGCTAAACGCCTCAAAAGAATAAATTTACAATAGAGTGAGCGAAACAAAATAGAAAACCCACTCGTAGCCCGGGTTCCTTCTAGTCGCCACCATCGGGCTGGAGGTTCGGTAGATCCCCGGGTGCTGCTCCGAAATCTGGCCACACAAAACCAGCTGGGTCAAACCCCAGAAAGAGCAAGTGCCACAAGGAAGGCCACGAAATAAGAACAAAAGCCAGCATATCAGAACATAAAAATGAAATAAAAGTACAAGTAATAAAGAGCACGTCAGGACAATAAACGACTAGGGACGTGGAACCATTCTGGGAGCCAGGTTACAACCCGTAAACCAAACAAGGACCGGGGTTGTAACCCTTCGCCTGAATATCTCCTTGTCCCTACCCAATTATTGTTAAAGCAAGTAAAACAATCATGTACAAGAGTTCCAGGGTACAGAGACTAGACAAGACTTAGACAGGGCTAGACATCGTCCATTCACAAGCGGCCAAGCAATTACTACGGCTTACTACTTTAACTAACTAGGGTTGTCACAAGCCTAATTACTAATAAGTTGCAAGTGAGAATTTCCCAGTCCCAAGCCCTGCAGACCATCCAGTTATCCTTCCGCGGGTTGAGAGTATAGTTGGGTACATCGCCCCGGAGACGATATACCCTTAGGTGACTTAGAGGGTGCAACACATGACAGTGTGCTGGAAATGTGCTCTACTCGTCGGCAAGCTACAAGTCCAATTAAGAGCGCCCAGATAACGAGATTGCCTGTGACTGGAAATTCTCCATGAACTATAGTTTGATCTAGTCATTAGTCTAATCCATATTCAGTATGAATCCCTGACCGTGGGAACCAGGGAGTCACGTCCTAGACATGATGCAAGATAAGACAAGTGGATTGCACAAGCAAGCAAGCAGGAACACCCACGGTGTCAAGTTGATTATACGAGTCAAGTTAGCTGTCGCAACAGCATCAAGTCAAGTCAAGTTACAAGTTACAAGTCAAGTCAAGTCAGGAGTGCGCCGCCACGGGCCACTATCAAGTTATCAAGGTAAATCATGTCAGGGTACTTGTCAGGAGTGTACCACGACGGGCCACTATCATGTCAGGTTGGTCATGTCAGGAGTGCACCACTACGGGTCACTGTCGTGTTATGCTAGTTCTTTTGTCATACCATGCCATGTACAATAGTCATTCCAAACATATTGAGTAAAATCAAGTTCATGACAAAAGGCCTAAGGATATAAAATGGGCATAAAATATCTAATAAAATATTAATATACAGGGCTATAGAAGAGCCAAGCTTAAAGAAATAAAACCAAAACTCCAAGAGCCAATAGATTGCGCAAGGGGTCAGGGGGTTAGATTGTGCAGGTGTCAGCTGCGCAGGGTGCCAAGTGCGTAGGGGCACAGGGCGCAGGGGCAGATGGCGCATGGGTCAGATTGCGCATGAACAGACTGCGCAGGAGTGAACTGCGCAGGGGTGGATTGCGCATGAGCCGACTGCACAGAAGTGAACTGCGCAGGGGCGGATTGCGCATGAGCCGACTGCGCAGGAGCGGATTGCGCATGAGCCGACTGCACAGAAGTAAACTGTGCAGGGTGAAGTGCGCAGGAATGGTTGGCGCATGGGGCTGAGCATAGTTCACCATAGGGCAAGCTGCGCGGTCGGCACTGCGCTAAAGAGCGCAGGCCGAGAGGGGCTGCGCAGTCCAGCACTGCGCTAAAGAGCGCAGGCTGCAGGCTGCTACTCCAGGCCGAGAAGAACACCAAGAACACCAAGAATTCAAATTTTCATATCTTTGTCAAATCAAAGCCAAATCTAGATTTTCAAAGTTCTAACTTGAGTAAAATTGAATTCTCTTCCACATGGAAGCATCAAAACCCACAAAAATCCAACCAAAATAGATCAAAACTGTATAAATCCGAAAATAGTTAAAACCTAGATCTAGAACAATGGAGACTCCAAATCATAAAATGTCAAGTTCTAATGTTGATCACCATGGCCTAATCTAGCTAATGAACAAATAAAATGTGGTTCTCATGTGGTGGCAAGGTGCACTTGCCTATGGGTGTTGGTGAGTTGTGTAGAGGAAGGAAGAAGAAGGAGATGGAGAAGTAAATGAAAAATAAAGAGGAAAGAGAAAAGTTAGGTGGGATTTAATGGAGGTGGGTGTGTTGTGTTGAGGGTGGAGTGTTGGTTAAAGTGCTCCAATGTATGTTAAACCAAACCAAACCAAACCAAACCAATTTTCCTCCACAAAATAAACCAAGCCAGGTAAAACCCGATTACGAGAACCAAAATCTGCAAGTCAAGCCAATTACAAGTACATGCCAAAATCCGAAAAAATAAATACAGGTCTGAAATACATGCAAGCTTGACAAAATACGTATTCAGAATATGGGTGTTACAACTCTACCCACCTTAAAAGAATTCCGTCCTCGGAATTTAATCAAGGAGCTAGAGAGACAAGGACAAGTTATACTATTCACATACAAGCTATACTAAGCAGTCAATCAAACAATCATGCATGCAAGCAAGGACGGAAGGCATAAGGCATAAGGAAGACATTATACCTTATGAATCAAACAGGTAGGGATATCGCGATCGGATGTCGTCCTCACGCTCCCACGTTGACTCACCTAGAGAGTGATGACCCCAAGCAACACGGACTAAACTAATAGTCTTGTTCTTGAGTATCTTCTCTCTCCGGTCCAATATAGACACGGGCCTCTCCTCATACGAAAGGTTGGTACCAACAACCAATTCCGAATGGTCTAGGATATGGCTCGGGTTCGGGATATACCGTCGTAATTGGGACACATGGAATACATCATGCACCTCACTTAGCGACGGCGGAAGAGCAAGACGATAGGATACATCTCCTACTCGCTCCAGGATATCAAACGGCCCTATATACCTAGGACTAAGCTTTCCCCGCACGCCAAAGCGAATGACGCCGCGGTTAGGCGAGATCCTGAGGAATACATGGTCGCCGATAGCAAACTCTAGGGGTCGCCGATGAGCATCGGCCCAATGCCGCTGGCGATCTTGGGCAACTCGAAGACGATCTCTGATCCTTCTGACCACTTCAACTGTCTGGGCAATCATTTCTGGACCGAGCATCTGTCTCTCTCCAACATCATCCCATGCTAGCGGGGTTCTACACTTCCTACCGTACAGAGCTTCGAATGGTGCCATCTGGATACTGGCCTGGAAACTATTATTGTACGAGAATTCCACAAGATGCAGGTGATCTTCCCACGAACCACCGAAGTCGAGCGTACAAGATCTCTGCATGTCTTCAAGAGTCTGGATTGTGCGCTCTGACTGGCCATCTGTCTGCGGATGATATGCCGAACTGAACTGGAGACGAGTTCCCAAACTCTCTTGCAGGCTACGCCAAAAGTGTGACGTGAACCTTGAATCTCGGTCCGAGGTGATACTGACTGGCATACCGTGAAGCCTGACAATCTGCCTGAGGTACATCTCTGCCAACTGAGCCGTTGACTGCCCAACTCTGAATGGTAGAAAATGAGCCACCTTCGTGAGCCGGTCAACTATAACCCAAATAGCATCTCGACCGGCTGGGGATCTAGGCAATCCAGTCACAAAATCCATGGTCATATGCTCCCACTTCCATTCTGGAATCGGCAAGGGCTGAAGAAGTACAGCGGGCCTCTGATGTTCAGCTTTAACCTGCTGGCAAACCAAACATCGAGAGACAAACCGGGCTATCTCCCTCTTCATGCCATTCCACCAGAAGTGCTGACGGATATCACGGTACATCTTCGTGCCACCGGGATGAATAGAATACTGCGAACTGTGAGCTTCTGCCATAACCTCCTGTCTGATATCTCCACTAGGTACACAAAGACGAGTGCCGTGCCGAAGTGTACCATCCTCATGAATACATAACTCTGGCCTTCTTCCTGCCTCACACTCTGCTCTGAGCCGCTGAAGCTTGGAATCTGTAGATTGCGCCGTCCGGATCCTCTCAACTATGCTGGACTGAACCTGTAGACTGGCCATCAATGCCATACTGGTAGGGAGAACCACTTCAATTCCCATCTTCTGAAAATCTGCCAATAACTCTGGTTGTGCCGTTAGGAAATAAACTTTGGCTCTCCGGCTCAACGCATCTGCTACAACGTTGGCCTTCCCTGGGTGATACTGCAAGTCCACATCGTAGTCCACCAGTAGCTCGAGCCATCTTTTCTGCCGCATATTAAGGTCCTTCTGGGTGAAAACATACTTCAGGCTCTTGTGATCAGTAAATATCTCCACTCTATCTCCGTACAAGTAGTGCCTCCATAACTTAAGTGCAAACACTACTGCTGCCAGTTCCAAGTCGTGGGTCGGGTAATTCTTCTCATGATCACGAAGTTGACGCGATGCATAAGATATTACCTTCCCATGCTGCATCAAGACACATCCCAATCCTCTGCCTGAAGCGTCGTAATAAACTGTGAATCCTCCGGTCCCATCTGGAAGTGTGAGAATGGGAGCCATTATCAAACCTCGCTTCAACTTCTCGAATGATTCCTGGCACTCTGCTGTCCAAGAAAACTGCACATCCTTGCGGGTCAACTGGGTCATCGGCGCTGAAATCCTTGCAAAATCTGAAACAAATCGCCGGTAGTAGCCGGCCAATCCAAGGAAGCTGCGAACCTCTGCCACTGAACTAGGTGCTGGCCAAGTCTCGATAGCCACAATCTTCTGGGGATCTACTTCTACTCCTCCTCGGGTAATGATGTGACCCAAGTACGAAATGTGATCGAGCCAGAACTCGCATTTACTAAACTTGGCGTACAACTGGTGCTCCCTAAGCGTCTGAAGGACGACTCTGAGATGCTGCTCATGCTCTGCTTCGCTCTTGCTGTTGACCAGGATATCATCTAGGAACACGATCACGAACTGATCTAAGTAGGGCATGAAAATACGATTCATGAGGTCCATGAATACTGCTGGCGCATTAGTTGCTCCAAAGGGTATAACAAGGAACTTCCAATGTCCATACCTCGATCTAAACGCTGTCTTCGAGATATCCTGCTCTCTGACTCTGATCTGGTGGTATCCTGACCACAAGTCTATCTTCGAGAACACTGAAGCCCCTTTGAGTTGATCAAACAAGTCATCTATCCTCGGGAGAGGGTATCTGTTCTTGATTGTCACTGAGTTCAAGGTACGATAATCTACGCATAACCTGGACGTACCATCCTTCTTTTTCACAAGAAGCATCGGGGCTCCCCAAGGCGATCCACTTGCACGAATGAATCCCTTGGTCCTGAGTTCTTCAATCATCTTATATAAAATCTCCAACTCTGAAGGTGCCATTCTGTAGACTCTCTCTGATACTGGTGCTGTAGTGCCCCGTCCCGCAAAGTCAATCAGAGGAATCGAAACGCCGACGGCGTTCGGCCTTAGCCTTGCAACGGCTTGCTCGGAGACATCGCTCAGGTGGGGTAGTTTCGGTGAACTCTCCTCATCTTTGCCTTCACATAATAAATCGTGTTTTCAACTTGCACAAGTTAGGCTTGATAATAAAAGCTACGCATCCACATAGCTAAGGGAATAATCCCGACGGGTCAAAATGAGTTAGAACATGGAAAACGTCCCACGGTCGGCTTAGAGTTGGTGCACGGCGTGCTTTGAAAATGACACTCGGTCCTTCGTCCCGTGGCTTGGGAGAAGGGAAGTTGGTCTTCGGTGCAAAAGTTGAGAGTTAGCCTAAGTCATAGGCGTCGCCCGCACAAATGCTTGCTAAAGCATGTACGGTCCGGTCCCGCAAGGCTTGGCATAGCCTTTGCTCGTCCCTTGGGTTAAGTTGTAGGCTTGTGTGAGTTAGGCAAAGTTATGCCGGTCGACCTAAGTTATTCTACGTGCTGTCCCGCTCATTCTGCGGTTGTCAAGTTAAACAGTCCCACGATTCCAAGGCCCGTCATATGAAGTATGACTTGGGCGATAACGTTGCATAGAACACGAGTCGGTCTAGAGGCACGAGCCACGGTTGGTTCAGTGGAAAGTTATCCACGGTCGGTCGACACTCAAGAAAACATGTTATGTTCAAGTTAAATTGGAAGGCTATGCAGTAGCCGTTCCCTGAGTTCAAAGAACGTTAAGTCTAAGCGATGGTTAGTCGCCGAGGCAACCCTAGTTAGGGGCTCTGCAAAGGAAGTATGAAAAAGGGAAAGAGTTAAAACAACCAAGTAAATGAATTGATCACATAACAAGCCCAAACTATATCCTAAAACACTCCATGTAACCCTTATGAACTTGGACACTTGTCGACAAGGGGTGGTTTCTTCGAGCGGAATTCCGAGGCCACGGGACCGTCTCGGCCTAGGAAGAAACAAGTTGTAGCCGAGCTGGGTAATAGGCAACGCTGGTTAGGCGATCGGTATGTCGGGGACTTGCATCGGGGATCGCAACCTGCGGTGCAAGGATCCCGAGTACCAGGCTACGTCCAAGGCGGCTGGTTAGGCCAATCCCATAACAAACACTTAATAATAATTGTTGTTTTCAATTAGTTGAATATGGTAAGTTTTATGTCGGCACGGGCGGCAATCCGTGTGCGTGCCTTTGGATTGAGTTGAATATGTATGAGTTAAAAAGACACAATGTCGGAGCCTAAGATTTAGCTACAGCAAAGGCGACGTGCTTCGGCACGAGATGTGGCGTCGACTTTTAAGTTGCGAGTTAAGTCAAAAAGGGCCGTAGGGCATGTTGTGTGGAGTTACGTTGAGTTATGAGGCACGGTCGCGTTGTCACAACACAAGTGTATGCGAGACTAAGCGAGGAGGTACTGCCTCGGTGATGTTGAAGTACGAATCGAGTATGGCACGACCAAGTCGTTACGTCCCAGAGTTTGGCACGGAAGATAAGTATAAGTCGGTGCATTGACAATGCAAGCACGAGAAAGGTCTAGAGATAAGGAAATGGAGTCTTTCGTGTAGCTGCGTCTCCGATTATGGCCGTAAGGCAAACACGACTTGATAGGTTAACGTTGTTGGCACGAGAAGTGGTCTAGCGACAAAGTATGAGTTAACGTTGACATTGCAAGCACGGGATGGTTCTGATACACAAGTTGCGCTAAGGCGCCGGTCCTAAACTGATCCTAAGGCAAGAATAGAAAGACAATCGAAAGAGGGTTTATGTTACACAAAGTAAATGAAACGTGTAGGTTTTGTATGGGTGGGCGAGAAGCTCACTCCACCAGTACAGTGGTACTGACACCCACACAGTGTTTCATGTGCAGGCACAGGTAGAAGCTCGTGGCGCGGAGCTCGCTTGGATGCGTTGAGGCACGGAGTTCCTTGGCGAGTCGAAGCGTGCGGTCGCGTGATCTGAAGACTTATACAGGACGTAATGTATGGACATCGCCTTCCGAAGCTTCCGCTGGAATCAAGTATTGTATCGAGAGATGAGAGAGAGCAGAGTGACTTATAAAATGAGAGAAAAGTGAGACTTGAGAGACTTGTACTTGGCCTTGCGCCCACAATGTAATCCTTGAATTCAATATCAATAAAAGAGCTTTCTTTGAAATACTTGTGTTCATGTGTTCTTTAAATTCCGCTGCAATATATTCAATGTCTCTGCACGGGACTTCTGTGCGACGACCCCGTCGCAGCCGCTGTAATCGGCCGTTATGGAACCCGCCTTGCACGAGCGCAATCTAGGCTCGTGCGGCATCACGCCTTAGCGAGGACGATCGCTCCTACGGGAGCGGGGCGTGACATAATGGTATCAAAGCACGGCTTTACGTCCTTGGACCGTCGATTGAATTCTTTAACTTTGATGTTTCCGCAAAACTCTGTTGCTTCCGCAAGTTGTTATCATTGGTGCGCTCTCTCTCAAATGTTCCTTGGCATGTCCATACAATAAGTCTAAATATATTTTTTTTTTCGAAAGCTCGTACAAGCGTTCAATCTAACGCATCGGTAGGCTGTTGCCAAATACGTCGATAGGGCCTTTGTGCCGAACGTTGCAAACTTGACGCGATAGAAAATATGTGCTACCGTTAACAAGTCGCGTGCATGCCTAATTAGTCCAATATCGACCCTAGCAATTGAGCATGCAGACTCGGAATATAGTCCGCACAGGATGGCTATGCACACGGCCTTTTGGCTAAGTTGTGTTTCGCGTCGCGCACCTCGACCTTTTGGTGCAAACGAGTCGCGAGCGATATTAAGTATCGTTCGGTCGGGAACGGAGATGCACTTAGAGTGTCTATCGATAGGAACGCTATCGGATTAATACTTAGACGTACACGGAAGATTGATTGGATTTTGAGGATATAGTACGAACAACTTAGTGCGTCGGTATGACGCGAGCGACTACGCTAGCGATTCGTCGAACGAATCTGAAGGATGTCTTAGCGAGTGACGCGAACGTGATTGAGGACTAAATAGGATAGCTTGAACCCGAGTGGTGTATGTGATAGGTTCGGAGAAGAATAAGAATGAATGTCGACGACTAGTCGAGTGGCTCGAATCCGAGTGGTGTATGGTTCGTCTTGGAAATTGTTCGAGTGAATATTAAGGATTACGAGTATGTCGGCGAGGCGATGCAATCGCGCAAAGCCTTAGAACGCGTCACGCTTAGTTGGTCATGACTTCGAATGTCCCGAACGAGCAACTCGTTTGGACAACTTGTGAATGAGCAACGCGAGTTAGAAAACGATTTGGAACGATGAATAAAAATGAATGGTCTTGATCGAGGAAACTTAGAGGATCGTACGTGCGATATCGGATTGATACAACTGAAATGCGACTTGAGTTTTGAATAATGATCTTGAAACGAGCTTGAGGAAAAGCGACTGAACTTGATCTTGAGTATTGAGAAAATTGAGGAATATCTAACTCGGACAACAGCATCAACGCACGACTCGAAATTGGTTGCAAAGGAAGATCGTCAGGTTACGCATATCGTCAATGGTATTGAGGCATATCAAAGATCGATATGCGATAACTCGGGGGTACTCTGACTCGGCGAATAACGATCGTGCAGATGTCTTGGTTCCGATGGATGCTATATTCGGGATATTAAAATGTGTCGAGGAAAGGATAGACTTGGCTCGAGGACTTTCTAAGTTGAACGAATGACGATCGATCTATCAAACTTGGTTTGAATGAAAACTAGAATATTTGGATTTGCCTTGTAGATAACCACAACGTTGACGTTCTTGTCTTATGCGAGCGCTACTCCAGCCTCGCACATGCGTCGCGCTGATTAGGGCGATCACTCTGCGTGAGCGCTGGTATGGTGATTCATACAGCGGGAGTGGTCGAACTTGCACGGTACGACAAATTGTGCTTCGACTTGTGGTTTGACGTGAGGATAGACTCGAGATTGAATTGGTGTGCTTGTCGATTGAACTTGAGGATTGAGTAGGTCCAATCCGCGTATCGAGAATGAATGAGTCTAAACTCAAACAAGAGTTACGCCCCGATGAGAATGATTATTCTGCGGGTGCGTTGCATGGTGATTCATGAACCATCGTAGATAATCGGACTCGTATGAGATTGGGGTGCAACGTATTGTCGAGCGAGACGACATCATGATCGAATACATGAATTGGTTATAATTGGTGAATTGAAGGGATTTGAATATACACAATGCGTGCCATAATACGAATTAGGTGATCGTGCTTGATGTTTAGAAATTTGAGTGACGCGAGCTTGGGTAGAAGACCCCGTGTGATCGAGTTTGGTTTGACCCTAGGATTGGGGTCAGTGTTGGCATTATTGTTTGGGAACTATGATTCCAATCCTGACATTGACTTAGCCTCGAAAAGAAATGGCCTAGCGGTTAGGCGAGACGCCCTATTTCATGAGTTATAAATCGAAGGATTGATCTTGAGGATTGGCATGGATGGATAGCATGAATCACGAATATAGGAGACCCTGCTCACGAGATTCGGCTGACATGCATATATTTCAGGGACGCCTGGGTATGTGCACGATGCGACTCGAGTGAGAATGACAAATTTTCTATCATGCGGCTTGGCTGAATGCATGTATTTTGGGGACGCTTGGAATGCGTGCACGATCCAGCCAAGTGATGCGACGAGTTCAAGCAAGGCTTGAAAGATGGGAGTGTGTCGAGATATTGAAATCGTGTTAAAGGAAAGTTTGGTAATAGTGCGAGCGTGGCTCGGAATCGAAGGAACGCGTAGGCGAGATGTGTACGATTAAGTCTTGGCCATAGGAATGGTAGGATAGCTTGCCTTCAGGAAAGTCTCGAGGACGAGACTTGTTCTGAGTGGTGTATGATGTAGTGCCCCGTCCCGCAAAGTCAATCAGAGGAATCGAAACGCCGACGGCGTTCGGCCTTAGCCTTGCAACGGCTTGCTCGGAGACATCGCTCAGGTGGGGTAGTTTCGGTGAACTCTCCTCATCTTTGCCTTCACATAATAAATCGTGTTTTCAACTTGCACAAGTTAGGCTTGATAATAAAAGCTACGCATCCACATAGCTAAGGGAATAATCCCGACGGGTCAAAATGAGTTAGAACATGGAAAACGTCCCACGGTCGGCTTAGAGTTGGTGCACGGCGTGCTTTGAAAATGACACTCGGTCCTTCGTCCCGTGGCTTGGGAGAAGGGAAGTTGGTCTTCGGTGCAAAAGTTGAGAGTTAGCCTAAGTCATAGGCGTCGCCCGCACAAATGCTTGCTAAAGCATGTACGGTCCGGTCCCGCAAGGCTTGGCATAGCCTTTGCTCGTCCCTTGGGTTAAGTTGTAGGCTTGTGTGAGTTAGGCAAAGTTATGCCGGTCGACCTAAGTTATTCTACGTGCTGTCCCGCTCATTCTACGGTTGTCAAGTTAAACAGTCCCACGATTCCAAGGCCCGTCATATGAAGTATGACTTGGGCGATAACGTTGCATAGAACACGAGTCGGTCTAGAGGCACGAGCCACGGTTGGTTCAGTGGAAAGTTATCCACGGTCGGTCGACACTCAAGAAAACATGTTATGTTCAAGTTAAGTTGGAAGGCTATGCAGTAGCCGTTCCCTGAGTTCAAAGAACGTTAAGTCTAAGCGATGGTTAGTCGCCGAGGCAACCCTGGTTAGGGGCTCTGCAAAGGAAGTATGAAAAAGGGAAAGAGTTAAAACAACCAAGTAAATGAATTGATCACATAACAAGCCCAAACTGTATCCTAAAACACTCCATGTAACCCTTATGAACTTGGACACTTGTCGACAAGGGGTGGTTTCTTCGAGCGGAATTCCGGGGCCACGGGACCGTCTCGGCCTAGGAAGAAACAAGTTGTAGCCGAGCTGGGTAATAGGCAACGCTGGTTAGGCGATCGGTATGTCGGGGACTTGCATCGGGGATCGCAACCTGCGGTGCAAGGATCCCGAGTACCAGGCTACATCCAAGGCGGTTGGTTAGGCCAATCCCATAACAAACACTTAATAATAATTGTTGTTTTCAATTAGTTGAATATGGTAAGTTTTATGTCGGCACGGGCGGCAATCCGTGTGCGTGCCTTTGGATTGAGTTGAATATGTATGAGTTAAAAAGACACAATGTCGGAGCCTAAGATTTAGCTACAGCAAAGGCGACGTGCTTCGGCACGAGATGTGGCGTCGACTTTTAAGTTGCGAGTTAAGTCAAAAAGGGCCGTAGGGCATGTTGTGTGGAGTTACGTTGAGTTATGAGGCACGGTCGCGTTGTCACAATACAAGTGTATGCGAGACTAAGCGAGGAGGTACTGCCTCGGTGATGTTGAAGTACGAATCGAGTATGGCACGACCAAGTCGTTACGTCCCAGAGTTTGGCACGGAAGATAAGTATAAGTCGGTGCATTGACAATGCAAGCACGAGAAAGGTCTAGAGATAAGGAAATGGAGTCTTTCGTGTAGCTGCGTCTCCGATTATGGCCGTAAGGCAAACACGACTTGATAGGTTAACGTTGTTGGCACGAGAAGTGGTCTAGCGACAAAGTATGAGTTAACGTTGACATTGCAAGCACGGGATGGTTCTGATACACAAGTTGCGCTAAGGCGCCGGTCCTAAACTGATCCTAAGGCAAGAATAGAAAGACAATCGAAAGAGGGTTTATGTTACACAAAGTAAATGAAACGTGTAGGTTTTGTATGGGTGGGCGAGAAGCTCACTCCACCAGTACAGTGGTACTGACACCCACACAGTGTTTCATGTGCAGGCACAGGTAGAAGCTCGTGGCGCGGAGCTCGCTTGGATGCGTCGAGGCACGGAGTTCCTTGGCGAGTCGAAGCGTACGGTCGCGTGATCTGAAGACTTATACAGGACGTAATGTATGGACATCGCCTTCCGAAGCTTCCGCTGGAATCAAGTATTGTATCGAGAGATGAGAGAGAGCAGAGTGACTTGTAAAATGAGAGAAAAGTGAGACTTGAGAGACTTGTACTTGGCCTTGCGCCCACAATGTAATCCTTGAATTCAATATCAATAAAAGAGCTTTCTTTGAAATACTTGTGTTCATGTGTTCTTTAAATTCCGCTGCAATATATTCAATGTCTCTGCACGGGACTTCTGTGCGACGACCCCGTCGCAGCCGCTGTAATCGGCCGTTATGGAACCCGCCTTGCACGAGCGCAATCTAGGCTCGTGCGGCATCACGCCTTAGCGAGGACGATCGCTCCTACGGGAGCGGGGCGTGACAGGTGCTGTCCCGGGGATCAAGTCTATAGTGAACTCGATCTTCCGCTCTGGCGACATCCCTGGAAGCTCTTCTGGGAAAACATCTGGAAATTCTTCAACTATCCTGGGCAACTGCACTGCTGCTACTGCCATCCGCAATACTGGAGAAGATGGCTCCACCGCGCCTCTGGAAAATGAGAACTCTGGCTCGCCTGGAATGCTGAAAACAACCCTGCCAACATGGCAGTCTATCCTAGCATACTGGTTCCTCAACCAATCCATGCCTAAGACTACATCATAGTCTGTCATAGGGAATTCTATAAATCTAGTGGGAAACTCTCTACCGCTAACTATGATCCGACACGAGGAAAACACTCGATCTACTCCCACAAGACCATTACCAGTAAGTATATTGAGCCTCACTGATAATGACTCGGGCTCCAATCCTATCCGTGTCGCGAATCGTGCAGACATGAATGAATGCGATGCACCAGAATCAAATAATACCAATGCTGGAGAGGAGTTGACGAGAATAGTACCTGCCACTACCTCACCTGGTGCAACTTCTTCTTCCATAGTCATCATCATGGCCTGACCTCTAGCTGCGGGTCCCCTATGCTGGAAACCTCTCTGCCTTCTCTGCACTGGAACCTGGGCACACTGCTGCTGGAATACCTGGGCCTGAGGCAACAATGGCCTCGGGTACTGCTGTTGCTGCATAGGTACTGGTCCCCTAACCGATGGACTAGTTAGGTTGGAAGAGGACGAACTACCCCTATTCGGGCAGGCTCCTATTTTGTGATCTGCCGCTCCACAAGCTAGGCACAATCCTTGTGCCCTACGACAATCTGCCACTACATGGCCTGGCTTCCCGCAATGAGAACATCCCATCGCGGAAGTCTGCTTCTGCTTCTGCTGCTGCGGGTACGTCAGGGTCGAATGCTGAATCGACGTTACTGAGGCCGCCCGCCTCGGAGTTCCAATAGTCAATCCCCTAGCTGCCGGGACTGGAGCTGATGATTGGTGCATCTGACTGTGGGACCGCTTCCTACCTCCGGTCCTATCCACGATCCGCTGGGAGGTGTACTCATGCCTCCTAGCCGCTCTCAATACTGCATCGAACGTCTGGTGCTCGAACTACTCGACTGCCAACAAGATCTCCAAATGCAGCCCCTGCTGGAACCGCTGGGCCCGATCAAACTCGGTCGCCACCAAGGTGGGGGCAAACCTACTGAGTCTAGAAAACTCAGTCGCATAACTGTCGACTGTTCTGCCTCCTTGCTTCAAGTTGGTAAATCTGGTCTGCAGGTCGTACCGAGCCACAGCATCGAAATACTTTATCTGGAATCTCTCTCTAAATACTGCCCAAGCAATGGGTGCCACTAATCCCATGGCTTGCGTCGCCCACCAACTGCGAGCTAAGTCCAGCAACTGCAGACGTACCACTGCCACCTTCTCATTCTCAGGTGTCCTAGCTGCTTCCAAAACCACCTCGATATCCTGAAGCCAAGCGTCCGCGGCAATCGCATCCTCGCTGCCGTCAAAGAAAGGAGGGTTCAAGCGCTTGAAGCTGTTGGCCGCGCTGTTCCCTGGATGACCGCCTCTGGTCAAAGCATCTACCACTGTCTGGTGCAAGGCGTCTCCTCTGCGATCTTGAGAAGTTATCAAGGCCCTGATGAGACCTACCAAGGTGCCATCATCCGGTTCAGCAGGTTGAACAGGCTGAACTGGGGGCTCTCCTCCAGAATGTATAACTCGGGAGGCAACCCCGGAATGCTGGGCTTGATCTCCAGGTTGCTGCTGGTCCGCGGGAAGTGCTCTACCTTGCTGATCGGCGGGGTCAGGTACAGTGCCGTTGAAGAAGATGACACAGGAAAAACAATAAGGAAGGACCAGGACAGGTCAACGATACAAGCACACGATCAAGACAAGAATCCAGAGATTCAGAGGATATGAACGAAGATCAAGGACGAGTAATGATTGAGACATCTATTCGGTAAACCCTCACATTTCTTGATTGACAAGACCTGCATGGGCCACCACTTAAACCATGTCACGCCCCAGAACCAGAATACTGGAGAGCGGGGGCGTACATAGCCAGCTACGTATATTGAAATAGAATACATCTCAACTATACGGTCACGGCTGTCTAGATATGAGGGTTTACTACAAGCCAACAGTCTCTTAAGGTCAAGCCTACTGTCTCAATCTCAAGCAAATAATATAATTACAAGATGTTTGACCACCAAATATACAATAAAAGGCGTCCCAAATATTACATATCAGCTGATCATGAAGCTAGTCATACAAAATGCTAGGACTAGCAAGAGTTAAGTCATACATGATCAACCCTAGGATTTGTTAATCATGTTTACAGCCCGTAGGCAGACAGTAAGTAAAAGTGCATCGAGCTAACAGGTGCTCGTCGGTAAACGCCTCAAAAGAATAAATTTACAATAGAGTGAGCGAAACAAAATAGAAAACCCACTCGTAGCCCGGGTTCCTTCTAGTCGCCACCATCGGGCTGGAGGTTCGGTAGATCCCCGGGTGCTGCTCCAAAATCTGGCCACACAAAACCAGCTGGGTCAAACCCCAGAAAGAGCAAGTGCCACAAGGAAGGCCATGAAATAAGAACAAAAGCCAGCATATCAGAACATAAAAATGAAATGAAAGTACAAGTAATAAAGAGCACGTCAGGACAATAAACGACTAGGGACGTGGAACCATTCTGGGAGCCAGGTTACAACCCGTAAACCAAACAAGGACTGGGGTTGTAACCCTTCGCCTGAATATCTCCTTGTCCCTACCCAATTATTGTTAAAGCAAGTAAAACAATCATGTACAAGAGTTTCAGGGTACAGGGACTAGACAAGACTTAGACAGGGCTAGACATCGTCCATTCACAAGCGGCCAAGCAATTACTACGGCTTACTACTTTAACTAACTAGGGTTGTCACAAGCCTAATTACTAACAAGATCCAAGTGAGAATTTCCCAGTCCCAAGCCCTGCAGACCATCCAGTTATCCTTCCGCGGGTTGAGAGTATAGTTGGATATATCGCCCCGGAGACGATATACCCTTAGGTGACTTAGAGGGTGCAACACATGACAGTGTGCTGGAAATGTGCTCTACTCGTCGGCAAGCTACAAGTCCAATTAAGAGCGCCCAGATAACGAGATTGCCTGTGACTGGAAATTCTCCATGAACTATAGTTTGATCTAGTCATTAGTCTAATCCATATTCAGTATGAATCCCTGACCGTGGGAACCAGGGAGTCACGTCCTAGACATGATGCAAGACAAGACAAGTAGATTGCACAAGCAAGCAAGCAGGAACACCCACGGTGTCAAGTTGATTATACGAGTCAAGTTAGCTGTCGCAAAAGCATCAAGTCAAGTCAAGTTACAAGTTACAAGTCAAGTCAAGTCATGAGTGCGCCGCCACGGGCCACTATCAAGTTATCAAGGTAAATCATGTCAGGGTACTTGTCAGGAGTGTGCCACGACGGGCCACTATCATGTCAGGTTGGTCATGTCAGGAGTGCATCACTACGGGTCACTGTCGTGTTATGCTAGTTCTTTTGTCATACCATGCCATGTACAATAGTCATTCCAAACATATTGAGTAAAATCAAGTTCATGACAAAAGGCGTAAGGATATAAAATGGGCGTAAAATATCTAATAAAATATCAATATACAGGGCTATAGAAGAGCCAAGCTTAAAGAAATAAAACCAAAACTCTAAGAGCCAATGGATTGCGCAAGGGGTCAAGGGGTTGGATTGCACAGGTGTCAGCTGCGCAGGGTGCCAAGTGCGTAGGGGCACAGGGCGCAGGGAAAGATGGCGCATGGGTCAGATTGTGCATGAACAGACTGCGCAGGAGTGAGCTGTGCAGGGGTGGATTGCGCATGAGCCGACTGTACAGAAGTGAACTGCGCAGGGGCGGATTGCACATGAGCCGACTGTGCAGGAGCGGATTGCGCATGAGCCGACTGCACAGAAGTGAACTGTACAGGGTGAAGTGCACAGGAATGGTTGGCGCATGGGACTGAGCGCAGTTCACCATAGGGCAAGCTGCGCGGTCGGCACTGCGCTAAAGAGCGCAGGCCGAGAGGGGCTGCGCAGTCCAGCACTGCGCTAAAGAGCGCAGGCTGCAGGCTGCTACTCCAGGCCGAGAAGAACACCAAGAACACCAAGAATTCAAATTTTCATATCTTTGTCAAATCAAAGCCAAATCTAGATTTTCAAAGTTCTAACTTGAGTAAAATTGAATTCTCTTCCACATGGAAGCATCAAAATCCACAAAAATCCAACCAAAATAGATCAAAACCATATAAATCCAAAAATAGTTAAAACCTAGATCTAGAACAATGGAGACTCCAAATCATAAAATGTCAAGTTCTAATGTTGATCACCATGGTCTAATCTAGCTAATGAACAAATAAAATATGGTTCTCATGTGGTGGCAAGGTGCACTTGCCTATGGGTGTTGGTGAGTTGTGTAAAGGAAGGAAGAAGAAGGAGATGGAGAAGTTAATGAAAAATAAAGAGGAGAGAGAAAAGTTAGGTGGGATTTAATGGAGGTGGGTGTGTTGTGTTGAGGGTGGAGTGTTGGTTAAAGTGCTCCAATGCATGTTAAACCAAACCAAACCAAACCAAACCAATTTTCCTCCACAAAATAAACCAAGCCAGGTAAAACCCGATTACGAGAACCAAAATCTGCAAGTCAAGCCAATTACAAGTACATGCCAAAATCCGAGAAAATAAATACAGGTCTGAAATACATGCAAGCTTGACAAAATACGTATTCAGAATATGGGTGTTACAATCCAACATAGAATAATGCAAGTCCAGTCACAGAGTCAACAATCTCAATACAATACTAAAATAATAACAAGCCAAAATATAATCTGGAGACAAAGTCTAGTACCAAACTAAACTAGCTAAGCTACTCTAAAGCCCCATCGGCTGGAGCTAACCCTTGCTGAACTAGGGTCTCCAAGTCTAGGCCAACTACGTCATGAGGACCGTAGTAGGTAGGACAATCCTCCTCGCCATAATCTGTAAAATTTTGTCAACATATCCAGTCAGGATGGAACGAGCACAAATCTCAAATAACAGTTCTAGTTAGACGATATTGAAAATGTAGCAGTAAATAGAGAGAATATACGAGGTAAAATGTGTACATGAATCATGGTAAGGCATGTCAAGACTATAACTGAATGTAAGAACAAAAAAATAGTATATATCATGTACAAAAATCTGGAACTATATCTATGTGAGTTTAGTATTAGTTTCAATATGTGATCGGCTTAGAACTTGATACAATGTTTGGCCTGGCTAATCATACGTGAGTGTATGATTAACACTATACAATGATGATATAATATAATACTATAGGGTATTGATCACATATCTACGCTAACACCCCCATCCCTGACTAATATAGTTGATCCAGTCATGACACGTCATGACACGTGATCCTCTGAGAAGGTAGCTAGCCTTCGAAGGAATCCTGTCTATACAATGCACAAGGAACTAGGAAGACTTGCATAAGGCATACCATATATAAGAGGAATAACATTTTATGACGGGATCCAAACAAATACCAATCCGTTTGAACAATGTGTCAAGAGAACAAGGACATCTACACTAAATACAAGAAACATAGACGATATCATAAAACAGAAATATTATCAGAGAATGTACTCGCATGTGGTTCTGAGCTGATAAGGTGAACAGACGCTCAGAGTAATCACAGACCTAAAGATGAGATACTACAAGTCAAAACATGGTTTAATAATGAAAGGAAAGCTAATCGAGTCATAATATGCAAGTCTAAGTCAAAACTAGGTCAAACTAAGTCACACCAAGCTAAACTAGGTTACACTAGGTCAACCAAGGTCAAACAAGGTCACAGGAAGTCAATCCAAGTCAAACTAGGTCAATCTGGGTCAAAGGTTGACTTACAGTTGACTTTTGATCAAAAAGTCAACTCTGGTCAATACTGAGTCAATCCTGGGTCAACCCTAGGTCAAACAAGTCAAATGTTGACTAACAGTTGATTTTCAGTCAACTGGTCAACTCTGTTTTGGTTTCGGTCAATTCTAAGTAAAGTGTTGACTTGAAGTTGACTTTCGGTCAAAAAGTCAACTCTTGGTCAACGGGGGTCAAGACTAGCCTAAACTACCCTCATCTAGTCATTATCTACAAAGACAACCTATTTCTAAGCCCATCTAGCAATCAGAAACCCAATACCTTACGTTACCCTATACCCCATAATTTACCCTTACAAGGTATTCCCGATACCTTGTCCATTACAAAGGAAACCCCTCTAGATCTCAGGATATGTCACGACCCGCACCCTGTATAGGGGCACGAGAAGTGGGTACGTCCAGCCTACGCCGCAGTGTCGGTGGTAGAACGCGGTCCTAGGTCAATCATCTAACAATATAAAAGTACCTGTGCAGTATATACTCTCCGAAGGGAGGTGACATAACAATATACATCTCAATCACATCTAAGGTAGAAGAATGAAAGATAGATAGATAGTAACTCAAAAAGAATAGTACAATAGAATAAATAAGTCTAAGTGTCTAGGATAACATAACATCCAGAATATCAACCCAATATACAAATAAGTCTAAGGGTCTATACATCTCAACATCTCAAAATACAACTCAGAATGTGAGACAAAATAATAATATAGAAATGACTGTCTAGCTAAACTAGCCTAGACTACTGGGGCAACATCCTCAGCTGCAGGTGGATCCTGCTGAGGGTCCACAACATAAGTGTCATCTAGTCCTGCTCTATAATAGGTAGACACCAGGGCCTCTTCCTCATCCTCTGTAATATTTTCAACAGGCCCAGTCAGGACAGGAACGAGCACAATACATCTCACGCAGTGCATAGTATGATAGGAAATATAAAGCATGTAATAGAATAAAATACAGAAAACGCTGAAGGAAGATACATGTAGTAAAAGAGATAACTATAATGAAATATCTACTATAATAGAGAACTAGCAGTGACTAGTGAGTCATAGTAAAATATAGACATGTGAAATGGCATAGGAGATTATGACTACAGCTAAGAGTGATTCATGACTACAGCTACTGGGGTAATATCCACATGACTATTCTCACTCCCCCATCCCCAACCAATACACAAGGATCTGTTCAAGTTATGTTAAGATTCATGATAAGCCCATAAATGGGTGATTCATGAGAGGCTCTGTGAACATGAGAGTACATGAGTCACAAGCAATTCGTGAATCTATGGAAGCATAGAAATACATGATGATTCATGAAACGCACAAACATGCTGTATCTGATGCTCCCAAGAGGGATAACATCTCATGAAAAGATCCATATAGTACCAATCCGTGATAACCATTGTGTCAGCATCAAGTAAAGTAATCTAGAGTAAGAATATAAATCCTGGCAAGTATGAAACGGTCAGAGAATATACTCGCCTGATGTATGAATGTCTGTAGAGAATATGCTGTCTGAGGAGAGGTGTCTGGCTCCTGATCAGAGCAACACAAGTCACAATGTATTCTAAATAGTAAAAATAAAATTTACTATGCATACTACATGATTCTAGGTCAATCTGGTCAAAAGTCAACTCTTGGTCAACTCTGGTCAACTCTAAAAGTCAACTAGGTCAAACTAGTCAAAGTTAGGTCAAACATGGTCAGACTAGTTAGGGTTTAGTCAAACTAGTCATTCTAGGTTAATTCAATTTCAATCTAGGTCAACTAGGTCAAGTTTGACCTAAGGTTGACTTTGGTCAACTCTAGTCAAACAAGGGTCAACTAGTTAGGTCATGGGTCATTAGGTCAATTAGGGTTAGCCCCTAATGGCCATAGGCTAGTAACTTAGACCATAGGCTAATTTCATATAGGTTTCCATATAAACCTATATCTAGAAAGTCACATATATATACATATCTATATATATAGATATACACAAGTCTATCTACTATATATATATATATATATATATATATATATATATATATATATATATATATAAAATTCAAAATCACACACACACACATATATATAATGACACACACACACACACACACACACACACACACACATATATATATATATATATATATATATATATATATATATATATATATATATATATATATATATATATAAAATAAAATATATAACATATATAGATAGTGAGAGAGGGAAATAATGAGAGAGAGTGAATTAGAGAGAGAGAGAGAGATACTGATACAAGGGGGCATGGTGTGTGTGTGTGTGTGTGTTTAACAGTGAGAGGGGGGGTGTTTCCAGATTTCTGGAACCCAGAAATCAAACACACACGCACACACAATACATATATATATACCTATGTATATACACACGTATATACCCATGTATACACCCTAAGACACACACCTAAACACATATATACACATATACATATATATACAATATAGATACACACAAAAATACGCATATGTATTACACAATTTTAGTTAGAAATTCATTTTGCAACTCAAAAGTACCAAATTTAAGAACCCAGGAATCACTATTCATAGAAAAGTAGGTAAACCCAATACCCGACCCAAACCGAGCTAAGGCTCGAAACCTAAGGTTGGTAACACTAGCCCTAGGTGTCCTCTAGTGTCCTAAGTGTCTGACACGACACCATGACACAATTCGAAGTGTCCAAGTGATCAAAAACCAAATCGGGTAACACAGTGTACTGGAATTTGCACTGTATCGTGCACGTGTTCACGTGTCTCGTGCTCACGACACAGGGCACACGAGGTGTCGTGCTCGTGTCCCTAGGTTCGCCTAGGGTTGGTCTAGCTATTAGGTAGCCTGCACAATGTCTACGTGTCCCCGTGTCCGCGCACGAACACCGTATCAGTCGAGTTTTCTCGACTGATACACGCGGTTTAGCACCGCGTCGTACAGCGGTTCACGTGTCTCGTGGACACGACACGAGCCACGTGAGACCTCGTGGTCATGTCCACGTATAGCCTACGTGTTGGGCTACACATTCGTGTCAACACGAGGTGTCTACGACTCGTGTCCGTGCGACACGAGTCGCGTGTCAGTGAGTAAAACGTGCGCGTGCAGTGTAGTGTGTGTCCAGTGCAAGTGAGTTTTCTCACTCGATACGACACGAAAAGTCATGAGACTTTGGGGGCATGTTCGCAAACATTGCCCCCTCGTGTCCACCAAGTGTCACCCCTCCACGTGTTATATCGTGTCCGCAATCAGTGTCGGGTAGCAGGACAGCGTGCACAGTCTCGTGCACGCATATCGAAGGGTCGTGTGCTCCACACGTGGCACATAGAGCCTTGTGCTCGTGTCAGTGGATAGGTAGGGTGGTTAGGTGTCACGACCCGCTACCCAAATTGTTGGGCCAGGCCGAGTCATGCCCAGCCTACGTTTGATATAAAACGTAGTAAGCTGTTCTAAAGACAACAGGATAAGACTAAATGTGCTAACAGTTCTATAAGTGAATAAAAGTCATAAAAGCTCCAAACACAAAAGTCGTCTCATATAGTAAAATGTCCAAAGTACAAGTGAACTAAAATGTAAAACTGGATACATGTCCAGTTACAAAAATATATAGTCTAATACATGACTACTCTCCAAAAGTCTAAAAACAAAAGACAACTAGGCGAGGTTCCCTGCAGGAACATCCTCGTAAAGCAAAGCCGGGTCCTCGGCAGTAACTCCATAATATGTGTTGCAGAGTAACTCCTCCTCAGTAAGGACACCTACAACGTTATCCTGTCAGGACGGGAGCAAGTACTGAATCTAGCAAACTAAATATACGAAGCATGAACAAGAATGTAATAAACTGGAATCATGGCATATCAAGGTTTAATTGGTTATTTTATAAATAACCACATGTAGTTTAAAAGTTTAAAACTGTAGCATGTACGTGAATCGGTCAATAGGTGAATAGGATGTACTGTGGTACATATCAAGTTTTCTGGTATGCACATACGTGCACGAACGGCATCGGTGTATATCCATACACAAACGCGATATCAGAACATACGGCAAAGTCACATATAGAATGTCACTGAGCGCGGTAAATACATACGGAGAAGGGGGTCATGTTCACGTACAATACTAACAGTTTCCCCTTAACCCGTTATTTAAACATGTGAGAGATATAGAATACTGTATAAACATGGTGGAGACTAAAAGTAATACAACATGTAAAGTTCTAACTTGCTACCCTAAGGATCAGCATTTAACATGGTGGGTAAATCACAGTTTATTGTTATAGCAGTATGTAAAGTTTGTAGAAAGTACTTGCCTCTAGCAAAGCAAAATAAGCTGCGATAAAAGTACTTTGGATGTCCGGTAACTCGTCACTGTAGAAATAAATACAATAACTTAGTTTTTACACTAAGCTAGAATGCTAAGACACTAATCTGTGAAACACGACTTGTGACTGGGCACCTAGCCAAAATAATGATTTTAGCATAGGAGACCAATGTAGGGTGACACACTAGTTTAACTAACTTCCTAGGTTCTTTACAAGAGTGAGGGGTGGGGTTCAATCATGGCTAAAACTCAAAATAACACAAAAAGTTACAAGTCGTAATTAATCAATAAATAAATCAAAAGATCATTGAGTTCTAACAATTTTTGAGATAGACAAAAAGCTTAATTTTACTCAAAGTAAAGTACCAAAATGATCCTAGTTAATCATAGAAATTTATTATAATTTTTCTGGAATTTATTAACCAGTACAAGTATTTTATAAAAATCAGCTTTCCTAAGTATACAGAAAATGAGTTTTGGTTCCATAAGCCAAACTAGTGGCAAAACTGTAATTTAAATACTATAAAAATTATACTAAATTAGCTAACTTAACATAGCATCTAAATACTATTTTTCCAGAATTTTAATACTACTTTAAGTATTTATAGAAAATCAAAAAAAGCATTGTACACAATTGAAATTAAATAAATTAATTGCGTATTTTGTCCATGTACATAATTTGAACCAAAGTTCAAATACAGGACCC
>JANAVB010021896.1:27500-58534 GCA_029216955.1 Iris pallida | reverse complement strand
CTGACGGTTTTTACTCCTTTTGGTCTTTCGGGATCCCAGTATTCGTGCTGGCCTGTGATTGTCCCTCCGTATAACCTACCGCCTTGGATGTGCATGAAGACTCAGTACATGTTTCTAACCGTTATAATTTCTGGTCCGAACAATCCCAAGAGGAACATTGACGTGTACTTACAGCCTTTGATAGATGAGTTGAATCAGTTATGGGAAGTAGGCGCTAACACGTACGATGTTTCCAGGAAGCAGAATTTTCAGATGAAGGCAACCCTTATGTGGACCATCAACGACATTCTGGCCTATGGAATGTTATCTGGATGGAGCACTCATGGCCGTCTCTCATGTCCGTATTGTATGGACCGTAGTAAGGCTTTTCGCTTGAAACACGGCGGAAAACCGTGCTTCTTTGATTGTCATCGGCAATTTCTGCCAAAAGATCATCCGTTCAGAAGGAACAGGAATGCTTTCCGTGCCGGCATTGTAGAGAAGGGTGATCCACCGCCAAGGTGGTATGGAGCCACGATATGGGAGGAGGTTAAAGATTTTCCAAGTGCTATAGAAGATCCTACAACTGGGTACAAGTGCGATGGATTTGGTAGAGTTCATAACTGGACAAAGAGGAGCATATTCTGGGATCTGCCATACTGGAGTACCAATCTGATCAGACATAATCTTGATGTCATGCATATTGAGAAGAACGTGTTTGATAACATAATTAATACTGTGATGGACGTAAAGGAAAAAACGAAAGACAATCCCAAGGCCAGGTTGGACTTAGAAGTAATATGCAAACGCCCTGCGTTGCATTTGATACAGCAGAATGGAAAACAGTTCCTGCCGAAGTCAATTTTCTCGCTGGACAAGGAGGATAAAGTGAGACTTTGTCGGTGGATCCAGGGCCTAAAATTTTTAGACGGATATGTGTCAAATCTGAGAAGATGTGTCGATCCGAAGGAAAACAAATTGACGGGTATGAAGAGCCACGATTGTCACGTATTCATGGAGAGGTTAATTCCGATTGCATTTCGGGAATTCTTATCGCAGGCAGTTTGGGATCCATTGACGGAGCTTAGCATATTCTTCAGGGATCTTTGTTCTAAGAAATTGCTCGTTGATCGCCTAGAAAAGTAAAAGAAGGACATTGCGGTAACACTATGCAAGTTAGAGAGGGTGTTTCCTCCTAGATTCTTCGACTCTATAGAGCATTTGCCGATTCATCTATCCTATGAGGCACGTGTTGGTGGACCCGTCGAATATCGATGGATGTACCCGTTCGAGCGACATTTGAATCACCTAAAAAGAAAGGTAAAAAATAAGGCACGGGTCGAGGGTTCTATTTGTGAAGCCTATGTTCTCGAGGAGATTACAAACTTTTGTTCGATGTATTTCAAGCCTCATGTTGCAACTAATAGAACGAGAGCTTCCAGAAACGACGAGGGAGATCATGAAAGTAATGATACAATGCTGAAGGTATTCAATGCTCCGGGAAAGCCATCGGGTAAGATGAAAAAGAGATATCTGAACGATGATGAGCTAAGGGCTGCTCAGGTGTATGTATTACTCAACTGCGACGAAGAGGAAGTAGAGAAACTGGAGGGGTAAGTAATTAATACGTCTATATTATTTTAATAGTATTAATTATTATACTATTACATTAATTGAACGATGTTGTTTTTAGCATATTTAATGATAATGTGAGGTTGGGTAGGCCACACATAACAGAAGAAGAACTAGAACAAGAAATGAGGCGTTATTTTCCATCATGGTTGAGTGCATATGTAAGACTTGAGAACTCTGTAATTACCTTTTTGTATATGCACTTGATTGAGAATGAGCTTAATTGCTTCTTTCGTGGTATTTAGGTCGATCGTCCATACGCAAGACTTGAGAATGAGTCTATTAGAACGCTATCCAAGGGACCAATTTATGCTGCAAAAATATGGCCAAGCTATTGTGTTATTGGGTTTAGGTTCAAGTCAACAACTTGCCCGATCAGAGACAACTTTGTGGATCTCGATTCCACCAAAAATAGCTGTTTGTGTATCAGATCTTCGAACTACAAAGATGTTGATACGGGCAACGGTTTCTATGGCGTGTTACGGAAGATCGTGGAGCTGACATATAGTTATGGAATAGAGCCTGCTAAGATTGTATTATTCAGGTGTGATTGGTTCGATCCGATTGAAGGTCAAGGTTGGAAAGTAGACAAGCACGGTCTTGTTGATATAAACTATCGACGTCGATATCAAGCCTATGAACCATTTGTCCTATCAAGTCAGGCTCAGCTCGTGTACTTCACAAGTTATCCTAAACAGGGAACAACAAGGTCGGACTGGTGGGCAGTATGCAAGACCAAAGCTAGAAATACCTTTGAAGTTGACGATATAGCTTATCAACAGGATGAACTACCTCTTGTAACAAATATTATAGAAGTGGACACGACGGAAGTTCCCTACTACACATCTAATTGTGTAGAAGAAGTAGAATTATCTGAAGAGGAAGATGCAGGAAATGAAGATGTAGAGGAAGAAGAAGAAGAGAAGAAGAAGACGAAGAAGTAGATGAGCTAAACGAACTAGATGAATTTTTAGAAGAGGATTAAATCTGTACGTTTGTTTTATCATCATATTTGACACTTTAGTGACACTTCTATCATATAAATCTGTGACACTTCAATGACACTTTATTGACACTTTTATTGACACTTCAGTGACACTTTTTGACTATGATATTTTTCAAAAATCTGTGATGTCGATATAAATATGTTTTTTTGTTTTATTGTCATATGTTTTTTTGTCAGGTATGACTAGACCATCTGGACAACGCGGAGGATTATATATTAGGCAGCCCCGTCAGCCTCGGGCTGGGGATGGAGAGGGCAGTTCCGTACCCTCATCCTCATCTCCGAGTACGCCAGTGTACCGTTCTGTTCCCGGGATGGAGAGGGCAGTTCTGATATACAAAGGAGGTGCTGCCAAAATTTTAAAAAATATATTGTGTATTTTTGTTATGATGTGTGTCTGTGTTTACAGTGAATGTGAAATGCAGTGTTCGGAACCATCGACAGTTTCGATTACTGTTGTATGTTTTATCTTGGATAGAAATAGCAACAGTTCAGGGTGCACTTCTGAGAGCTTCATTTTCACGTCCTTCACTTTCTCGGACGTCGTAAAGGTTCCCGAGAATGTGAAGGACGTGAAGAGGAAGCTCTGAGAAGTGCACCCTGAACTGTTGCTCTTTCTATCCAAGATAAAACATAGAACAGTAAGCGAAACTGTCGATGGTTCGAACACTGCACTTCACACACACTGTAAACACAGAAACACAGCATAACAAAAATATCAATTATATTTATTTAATTTTTTTTTTAACATTAGCGACGTATAGCGACGTTCTGCGACGTACTGCGACGACAAATAGACGTCGCTATACGTCGCTAACTAGCGACGTTACGTCGCTAACTAGCGACGTTAGGTCGCTAGACGTCGCTAATATACGTCGCTACGTTGCCCACGTGGCCACGTGGATGCCATGCCTCGTCATCATTTATAAACTTTTGAAGCGTCGCTAGTGGTCGCTTTACGTCGCAATATTTGCGACGTACTGATACGTCGCTCTCTGTCGCTCATTTGGCGACGTCTAGCGACAATGGACACCGCATCGCAAATAGCGACGTTCGACGACGAAAGTATTATCTGCGACTTGCCTATAAGCGACGTAAGTTTTTCGTCGCTAAATACGTCGCAAATCATTGTTAGCGAAGTATTTTCTGTATTTAGCGACATCTCCTGACGTCGCTAATATGGGTTATTTTAGTAGTGGTTGTCACCTATGTGTACAGGTTAATGTCTAGACAGTCCCGTGCATCATATATCAGATTAAGCTTATCACACTCAGAATAGTCCAACAGCAGCCTCTTATTGATGAAATAAGGAATTTTGTCCATAGGAATTACATCAGTAGAGGAACCATCCACCTGTGCAACCAGGTACTTGGCGAGTTCTACATCCTCTTCGGCTATCCCTTGCGAGCCCATAGGTCGGGATGCTGTCTTGGGCAACTTAACCACCAAGGGTTCAACTTGTGGTATTGGCTTACCTGAGGATGTCGGATCGACACTTGGTTGCCGGCTCATCTTGGGAAGACGGATGACAATTGGCTCGGCAGAGGACTTTGTGTCTTCCGGTTGCCTTTGATTGGATTTCGGCAATCGGATCACCATCGGCCCTATGACGGGTTTTGGCTCCTGGCAGGATCTCGGGAGCCGGATGACCATTAGTTCCAACAATACAGGTGAGGCAGGAGAACCGGGCACCTCTTTATGTAATGTTGCGACGAGGGTACGGCTTTTTTCGGTTTATGGGCCTGGAGATGAATTCTCAAGGTTTCTTCTGGCCCTGTGATGTCCTCCAGTTCGTCAGTTATATGTTTCTTGGATTCATCATATAGACAAGCCTCCAAAGAGTAATAAGATTTAACCCCTTTGAAGGGATCGATGTCGACAAATTCAGTCTTCACGAAGTCGTGCTTACTGACATACTTGAAGCACTAGTGAAGGGTGGATGGTACGATTATATAGTCATTTATCCACGGACGTCCCAAGAGGATGTTATAGGACGTGTCTGTATCTATGATGTAGCAGATAACTTCCGTCTTCAGGTCACCAATCTGGCACTTCAATCGGATCTTCCCTAGGGGATAGCTCCTTCCAGAGTTGAAATCGATAATAGTAGTATTGGTTGCCGCTAGCTGGTGCATGGAGATGCCCAGAAGTTGGAGCAAGCTTTTTGGGATGATGCTTATCGACGAGCCAGGGTCGATATGCATCTGATCCACCTTGATGTCGCCTATGTATCCAGTGTAGTACAAGGGGCGATCATGCAATTGTTAGACTTGATCAACATGTTCTGTGGGGTAATACGATGTTGGGTATTGCATCTGTGCAGTTGCTGCCCTGTAGATCTACTGACGGGTCATCCCCTGGAGGCTTGAACTGGGCTAAGTAGGCGTCAGCATTTTGGAGTGCTTCGCTCAATACGACACAAAGATCCTTGGAGACCTTAGGAGCTCGTATAACGACAACTTTGCTGGCGTATTTGCCAATTGTGCTAATATGTCAAAGTTGTAAGGTTTTTCCAGCCCCTGAGGAGTATCATTACGGAGTGGCCTGTTGAAGCGGGTTTCCTTTGACTTCGACTTATCTACCGGTGGAGGCTGAGACGGCCTTGGAACATCAGAGGCAGACAACATTGCCGGCTGAGGGTCTTCGACTGAACTGCCCAGTATGGGCTGGACTTGTGCCCCAGACCGGGTAACAAAGGCTGCCGCTTCCTTTGCTTTAGCTAAAATTGTATGACAGGATCTAGACTTCCTGTTCTTCTTCTCGTTGGTAGGAGATGACACCGCCTGGGTAACTTAGGGCACTAAGTCCGGGTGCACCCACATGATCTCTCCTCGCGATGTGTTGAGAGGTACCAAACCAGATGTCTGGTTCCGGACAGGTGGAAGATTAGTAACCTCCATCGTTGCCCGTGGGATAGGTATTACCCCGGTTTGAGTACTTGTTGGAGGAAAGTCACCGAATTGAACTGATACCATGTTCGTAGCCACAGTAGCCTCTTCGAAATCTATCGACAGAGCTTTGGAGTCGATAAGAATCTGGATGTATCGCTTTAATTGGAAGCAGTCATGAGTGGAATTACGGACATAGCGGTGGAAGTGACAATATTTTGGGTCCTCCATTTCTGTCGTTCGAGGCTCGTGCCTTGGTGGAGGGAGCTGGATCCTACCCCCTTGCAAGAGCATATCGAAGATAGGTTTGACATGACTATCTTCAAATGAGTAATTCACCTTGGGCCATTGACCTTCCGTCTGTTTTTGTTCAGTCTTTTTGGTCGCATCAGCGACCATGGCCTGTTTTCCTTTATTGTCCCGGTTGGAGGTGCCGCCACTGTTGTTGTTGCTGGAGGTAGAACAAGGACGTTTGCCCTTATCCTCTCCATCTGGGATGTGTAATACCAACTGGCGAGCCTTCTTCAACTTTGCCTCTACATTGGTAGCACTTATGATGAAGGTCATCCAATCCCTGAACTGATCGTCGCCCATCAAGAGGCTAATTACGGAAAGCAACTTCTTCTGGCAGATTTCAATCAAGGAGCTCTCGGGATTTCCTTAGGACAATCTTGGTACGGTTTGGCGGAACCGCTTGATATAGTTTCTTGTTAGATCGCTCTCCCTGAACGACGTCCATAAGAGACTACATTGTCACATCATGCCCCACTTCATAGAACCTCTCCAGGAACATGTGCTTGAAGCCGTCAAAAGAATGGATGTAGTTGTCGGGAAGGTTGCGATACTAGTCGTACGCGATCCCCTCTAATGCTCCGATGAATAATCGTGTAAGGATGGCATCACTATGCGGCAAATGGTCGGTTGTGACCTCAAAGTAAGTCATGTACCGACTAGCAGAGGTCTTCCCATCATATGAATTGATATGAAACCGATGGGATATGGCTGCCGTATTCTAAGGTCTTGGAAGGAGTCTAGGGCATTGAACATTGCTCGAAGCTCCTGGACTTCCCTTCTTGCCTCCTTGGCTTCATCCGCAGCTGAAGGAACGGATACTCCTAAAGGATCATCACCCAAAGGAGGGGCGGTCGTGTTGGAGTTCGCGTTGACTGTGGCCCAAGCTTGTTTGTCCGGGCGTCCTTGCTGGTTGAGTTGGCAAGGCAGCTTTGATTTTGTCTACTGACTTGACCAAGGTCAAGAGCATGGCTTCAAGTACTTCTAGACGTTGTCGGTCAGTAGGCGCTTCATGATCATCGTCGGACATAAAGACTGTCCGTACATAGGTAGAAGTGGAAGGGACCGTAGCAGAGGTGCTCTCTGTGTTGTATTCTCATACAAAAAATCATCGAGGAATGTTGGAATGTCATCTTCCTCGGACTCGAAAGGGGTACTACCCCTGTGAAGGAAGCTGCATCGTCTTGGCGAGGGCGGTCGCCCTCAGGAAAGTCCAAGTCTGTTGTGTAATTCAGGGGAATTTCTACCCCCTGTGTATGCTCTTGGTACACCGGGTTGTCGTATATTGAGGGGACTGCTACCCCCAGCTTCATCTACTTTCAAGGAGGCCGAAGGTGCACCCATAGGTGCTGGAAGCTTCTTTCTGGATCGAGTGCCAAAATAGACGCCCCTATGGCTGTCGGTGGTAACCCTCCAGATGAGAATTTCCTTGCAGTGCTGGCTAAGATTGCCAGGCTGGAAGAGCCCCTCTTCTTTCCTCCTTGTCGGAAGGAACCTTCCGAGTTGAATTACAGGAGGCGAAAAAAAACTCCTCGTCTCCCAGAATTTGCACCTATTTCTCGAGTTATGGTCGGACAGGTGCTGGCTGCTGCAGTCGTTGGGAAACGGACTGCCGATCTTCAAGTGCTGTCGACTTTTCACAGCAGCAGTTGATGATGACTTGGGTGCAACGACATCCCGAGAGGGGCTCATCGCATGCCAAGGTTGCCTCTTTGCGTTTGTGAGTAATCACCTCACGCAAGTCGATAGCAGGATGATCTATCTTTCCATCAAACTTGTGGACTCGGGTATCCCGATCATACATGTGCGTAGGTATCATATTTGCTCCCTGATCTGAGGCTAGTAAAAGCACTTGCTCTCAATCGTTGGAGGGATACTTTAAAGACCCACCATGTCCGTTAGCCCGGGGGACTGGACGCGGGTGGTTCTGTACAACTTTTCATCAGTAGCCGTATAACAGTTAACGGTGCCCGCTGACGATCAATAGGTTGGACAGTTGACTGGGCTTGTTGGGCCCGTAATGTCCTGGACTTCTTCAATTTAGCGCCTGAAGGCGCATAGTAAGAAGAATTCTGATTGGAATATTCTATATTCTCAATGGCCGCATGGAGTCGGGCCTGCGTGAGAGACGATCGAACACAGAGCTTCTGGCAGGGCCGTATGAGACATCCTGTTTGAGGCCAGGATTGGCTGCCGCATGGTCTATCTTCCTACGGCCAGAGTCGGCTGCCGTATGGGCCATCTTTCTGCTGCCAGAGCTGGTGGGCCGTCTTCCTGCGGCTAGAGTTGGCTGCCGGTGGGCCATCTTCTTGCGATCAGAGTTGGAAGCCGCATGGGTCGTCTGTCTGTGGCTAAAGTTGGCTGCCACATGGACAGGCTACCCATTTCTCTTATGCGGCCTCTTCTTTGTCCGTATAGATTTTCCTTGTGCCCCAAAAAACTTAGCATTGTAGTGTTTTCCTTTGCTGGATTTGGGGACAGTGGCATCCTCTATTATCGGAAGCAAAGCCACAGGATAGCTTCGATCACCGTCTTGGACCGGTGAAGGAGCTTCTTCGAGAACTTGGTCAGGGCAACAGTTTTACGTGCCGACATCCTGCGAGTTTTCTTTGGTTTGGCTCGCTTTTGTGACGGGCTGGCGCTCCTTTCATAGAGTATTTCTTCGAAGGCTTGTTGGTCAAAATGAACCACAAGCATTTGCTGCGTAGAGCCGAGCTTGGGTGCGTCGGGTTATGTCACCAGCTTCTCATCATAGGAGAAGGTCATCCCCAGCAGAGTCGCCATCGTGTTTGCCATTAAAATATCAAAGACAGGTATTACAGAAACACTGAAATTGATTACAAACTCGCTTGTACAAAGAAAAGCCTAGAAAGAAATTCTAGGAAACAATCTAAGTACAATTGTTTAGTTTTGATTCTGGAGGGGTGACGGTGGAGGCTCGGGAAAGTGTATCAACTCTACCTTACTCCTTGGACTATCCGCGCAGTCTCTAGCTCTTGAAGAAATTGCCCTTCGTAGGTTGCCAGCCTCTTACAGGGTTATGGCACCCTGCTATTTATAGTAATATGTGTTTTGAGCCGTATAGATGGCCTATGGCCACGTGGCTAATCAACATGTAAATACCCTTTCTTTGGCCGCCATCTATCGATTTGTTGGGATTTTGTTGCAGCAAATGTGGGTGGTTGAGATTGGTCAGCCTGTCACGTGTCTTGTCCGGATAGGATTAATCTGCTGGAGTCATTTTGGGCCTCATGAGTCTTTCAGTCTTCGGCCATTTGGGCCGCATAAGACTCATGTGGCTTAGATCGCAGTCTCCCTTAGATTAAGGATTTTTAGCCGCATAGATTCTGTATTTTGGGCCGCATAAAGCTCATACGGCTTAGATTACAGTCTCCTTAGCCGTATGAAGCTTAGAGACTTTAGGGCCGTGTAGGTTGAGCCGTATGAGGTTTCATGCGGCTCGGTAGCAATCCTTCTGGCCGTATGACTATGAACCCTGACATGACATTTTGTCTGATAACATCTTCTCTTTTTGTCAGAGTATTAGAACTGTCATTTTTGTCAGTTTTGATAGAGTTTGTCAGCTTTATCAGAAGGACTGATCAACTTGGTCGCTTATCTTCCTTCTGCAGCTCGAATCAGTCTGGATGCAGACGGGCCGCATGGGGTGTTAAATCTGTCATGCGGCTCTCCTTTATGCGGACCAGTTTGGCCCAGAGTACTTATGTGGCCATTTGTGATCCGCATGAACCCCCATATTTTCTATGCTTCTATACTACTGAGCATAAGTCACTTGCCAGATAATGGTTATGGCATCAATTTTGTAAAAGATAAATGTACAATATATGATATGTCATCTGGTAATCCCGTATATGAAGGGATTAGAGAAGACAATATTTATGTTTTCTTTCTAAATTATAATAATGCAGGAAAATGCTAGTAGCAAATTTAGACGAAAGCTGGCTGTGGCATATGAGCTAGGACATGCTAATATGGACACTATCTCACGGCTAAGCACTAAAAAGTTAGTAAAAGGACTCCTGAGATATCATTCATAGAGATATGGTATGTACAGACTATGAAAAGAACAAAGCACATATGTCTACATTTAAATCCATCGACGTTTAAGTACTTCTAGACCTTTGCAGTTGATACATATGGATTTATTTGGTCCTAGTAGAGTCGCTAGTCTTGGCGGTAAGCTCTATGCCTTTGTTATTGTTGATGATTTCTCTCATTTTACTTGGGTTTACTTTTTATCAAACAAAAGTCATACAATTTTTGAATTTCAAATATTTTGTAAAAAGGTACAAAATGAAAAAGGCTTCATGATTACTCGTATCGAATTGATCATGGTGGCGAATTCGTAAATACTGATTTCAAAAAGTTTTGTGATGATAGTGGATATTACCACGAGTTTTCTTGTTCTAGAACTCTTCAACAAAATGGTGTTGTAGAGCGGAAGAACCGTACTCTAAGCGAGATAGATAGAGTCATGCTGAATCAGCACAATCTTCCTAAATACTTTTCGACAGAAGCTGTAAGTACAGCTTATCATATTTTAAATAGGGTGTTAATTCGACCTATCTCGAAAAGAACACCTTATGAACTTTGATTGGAAGAATTCAAATATTCATAATTTGAAGTTTTTGGATGTCGCTGTTTTATCCTGAACACCAAGGACAACTTGGGAAAGTTCGACTCTAAAGCAGATAAAGGAATATTTCTCGGATATGCTGCTAAGAGTAAGGGATATAGAATTTTCAATAAAAGATCTACGATTGTTGAAGAATCCATTAACGTTACTTTTGATGAGCTCAATAGTCACAGATCTAGCGACAGTGATGATGAAAATGTGCAAGCCAGAACGATAAATGTCCTATAGAAGATCTGACTCATAGATTCGAGTCATTGATGTTCTTGCCAGATCATCCAGAGCTCATTATAGGTGATATCTTAAAAGGTGTAAGTACATGTTCTTCATATAGAGATACTGAAATGAAGCTAATGTAGCCTTCATTTCACAAGTAGAACCTAAGAATGTAGCAGATGCTTTTAATGATAAATTTTGGTTGATGACATGCAAGAGGAACTTAATGAATTTGAGAGAAACCAAGTTTGGTAACTCGTTACTAAACCTATTGGTCAATCGATAATTGGTACTAAATGGGTGTTTCAAATAAATTAAGTGAAGATGGACAAGTTCTATGCAACAAAGCATGTCTAGTGGCACAAGGTATAATCAAGAAAAATGTATTGATTATGACGAGACATGCTCCTGTTGCTAGACTAGAAGCTATCCGCATGTTTTGTGCATTTACATGTTTTAATGATTTCAAATTTTCAAATGGACGTAAAAAGTACATTTTAAAAAAAATTGAAAGAAGAATTTTTGTGAAATAACCCCCTGGTTTTGAAGATTTTCAAAAACTTGATCACGTCTTCAAACTTAAGAAAACACTCTATGGACTAAAACAGCACCTCGTGTTTGGTATGAACGCCTAAGTGCCTTCTTACTTGAAAATGGTTTTTCAAAAGGAACAGTGATACTACTTTATTTATCAATTCTTTAGATGATGATATTCTTCTTGTGCAAATATATGTTGATACATCATATTCGGGTCTACTAACGAAAAACTTTGTCAAGAGTTTGCTAAGTGTATGTAGAGTGAATTCACGATGAGTATGATGGGAGAGCTGAACTTCTTTCTAGGACTTCAGATCAAACAACACTCAAAAGGAACATTCATCAATCAAGCTAAATATACAAAGGACATACTGAAAAGTATGACTTCGTCAATGTAAAGCCAATCGGAACTCCAATTGCTACATCAACAAAGCTTGACATTGATGAAAGTGGCAAACTTGTCGACCAACGTAAGTATCGAGGTATGATTGGTAGTTTATTTATTTAACTGTTAGTCGCCATGATATTATGTTTAGTGTCTGTATTTGTGTACGATATCAGGCAAATCCTAAGGAATCACACTTTTGTGCCATTAAGCGTATCTTCCGATACCTTAAGGGAACTTCAACAGTCGGCTTATGGTATCCTAAAACTAAATCCTTTAACGTGATAGGTTACTCGGATACGATTTTGCAGGATGCAAAGTAGACCGTAAAAGTACCAGCGGTACGTGTCATTTCCTAAGGAAAGCCTTCTCATGGTTTAGCAAGAAATAAAATTCTATCACTATCAACTACTGAGGCTGAGTATATCGCCACAGGACGATGTTGTGCCAAATTTTATGGACGAAGCAAACCTTAGAAGACTACAATCTGCATTACACTAAGATTCCTATTTATTGTGATGATACTAGCACTATTAACCTGACTAAGAATCCTGTATGTCATTCATGCACAAAGCACACAGAGATTTATCATCACGTCTTACGTGATCACCAACAACGGAATATTTGCTTATTTGTAGACACAGATCATCAACTAGCAGAAATTTTCACAAAACAATTAGATGAAGACCGCTTTAACAATCTACGTCGAGAGCTAGGCATACTTGAATTTTCAGATTCATAATGTAGTATGATTAGTAAATCAATTTATAACTCAAAATTTTGAACTTTATTAATGGACGTTATTTTGGGTACAAGCCGAAAGGGTTATTTTGTCATACACGCGTAAATAGCCTGAAGCGACACGGTGTACTAGTTTTCGGACTACTACTTGCAGGGATCCGGTCCCTACAGCTAACCCAAAGTAATAGAAATTATTAAAGGAAGAAGTGTAAGTTATACATTGAATATTATCAATTATAGAACATTAATGACATTGGAAATACATGCAGCCGAACTCGAGCTGATCTCGGACCGAGTTTGGACCGAGTTCGGATGGTAACTGTACGGATTTCCAGAACAGAACAGCCGGCCCTAGCTTTATATACCCGACTTTTACCACCTCTATTCTCATCATCCTACCAAAATCTCTTCAAAAACCTAAGTGAAGGTTCTCCTCCTCCTCCTCATCAAGTTTTGTGGAGTTTTGAAGTGATCTCCTTCATCTTCTTCTTTCTTCTTCCAAAGGTAATCATCTATCTTCTCTCTTTTCTTTCTATGGCACCAAAGCCCAAAAGAGAAAGATGGATGCCTCCAAGTAGGATCATCCTCATCTTTCCCAACCAATATTTTCAGTCCATCTCGTCCTCTGATAATGACGACTATGACTCCGGTCTATTTTCTGACAAGGAATTTTTCGATCTTTGGTTTACTTCCGTCTTTGGTCGTAAAATCTGTGTTGGAGCTTATGTCAACTTTACAATTTTTTCTGAATATGCTCCTACTTTAACCGTCTTGGAATTCGGGACTTCTTTAAAATTTTTGATAATATTTTGATAACGTCGTTAGGATGTTTTACTGCAACTTGCAAGTAAAAGAAAATAGCAATTTCTATTCTTGTGTTGCTGGACAAGAACTTGAGTTTAATGTCACTGATATTAGTGAATATTTTCACATTCCTGATATTGGTGAAGCTTTGGTGGATATTAACCACGACCAGTTTCCAGAAGGTGTCACCCTTGACTCCTTCAAAGAATTGATGTGTCACCCTCGTCCTGTCCTATATAGGGTGTATTCGAAACACTTGAATCAGCACTTCTATGAATTACATCACTTTATCTTCTCCGCTTTACTTCCGAAAAGGGGATTTTCTGACGAGATACCTTCATGGAATTATCTGCGATATATCATATTCACTTTGGCATACCTTTCTCCATCCCAAGGCTGTTATGGCCTGGATGCTCAATTGCAGAAGGGGCGTAACCTTGTTTACCCAATGCACCTGGCATCTATCTTCAGGAGATTTGAAATTGATCTTTAAATCTGTCCTTTCTCTTCTACTACTGAGCTTAGTAGAGCTAGGTTGTATCCAAACCCTCCTCCACCCAGTGCCGAACCTACTCTCTGGTTCATGATGATGACCCTCAGGCTCCTGCTCCAGCTACTCCAGTCCCTGCTCCTGGTTTCGACCCAGGCTTTTATCAGCGCTTTGATGATTTGTTGCCCTCTCAGCTTAACGTCATCAGAGTTACAATGACTCTGAGTTCCGCCACATCACCCAGACACAGGTGTTACGGAATAACATGCTGATATACACTGGAGTCTATCACATGATCCAACTCATCTTGTTCCGATGATCCACACCCAAGATTCACTGGTTCGAGGTTCGATGATGAGGCTACTTTTGTTCATTTCGATCCTACTACAGCTTACTTTCCATCGGATACTCCTGGAGGTGATGATACGCCATTATGATATGGACTACAGTTAGGTTTTTGGATGTAGTTCTAGATGATGATCTATGTAGTTTCTTTTATGATGTATCAGTCTAAACTTTCGGGTTACTTTTTATTAGACTCTTTTTGATAGTCAAACTTTTGAGTTATGAATTATGCAATTTATGTTAGTTGCATCTTATTCTAGTGATATTATAAGAGATTCTGTCTTTTCTTACTACTACTTCTAGTTTACTATTGCTATGACTTGTTATATATGGATATGTTCTTTCTTTGCCTTTTGGTGAGCATTGTTGACTTCACACATTACGGGGGAGCCATAACATTTTGATCATGACAAAGGGGGAGAAAGAGCAATACCACCATTTATTTCAAGTATTGGATATATTTCAAGTTATTATATATATTTTGGTATAGACTAAAGTTTGTCAATTATCAAAATGGGAGAGATTGTTGGCCCATTACCAAATGGTCACACTCGATTTTGATAAATCAACATATGACTTAAGTCAATAACAAAATATAAAACTACTGCTAACATTTAGGTCAAGTAAATTCAATATCATAGTGTTCTACAACATCAACAAGCATGAAAATCATCATCTCGAAGTACTTATGCACTGAAAATAGTCTGAGTCATTTTATAGTTTATTATGTATTTTATCCTTTATTGAGTCTAGAATACAAATTATAAAATCGACTAAGTATTACTGGCTTAGGTTATTCACAGTGCACTCATCTATAAAGCCTACCCAGTCATTCAAAGTCCACTTACCAAAAAGTTCATTTATCATATGCAACAGATTTTGACAAAACATTACTAGATGAACTTACTCAGACCGAGTTCAGTTTCAAATGTTTGTTGCCTCCAAATCTGCATGCAACGTTCTTGTGAAATTTTGCATCCGAACTCCACCAGAACTCTCCCGAGTTCGGTTCTCAAAAACACCTATAAATAGAAGAGAAATTTTCATTTTCAAAACACAATTATTTCTTCTCTTTATCTATTCCTAAAGTGTTTTTTAGTGTTCTAAAAGCTTTCATACTCTACCTATACATCTCTTAGCCAAAGACAGTAATATCGATTCAATTTAGAGTTCTTTGGTTCTCAGAGTTGTAATGAGGTCGTTCAAGTTCAGAAATCATCTCTGTTTTAGGAGCTGGTCGTGCGCTGTCACCAAGCACAGTGTTGTAAAGTTGGTCGTGCACTTGTCACCATGCACGGTGTTGTAAAGAGACTGCAAGCTCTCAATTAGCTTGTAATAATGGATTAACAGCAGGTAAGTGTACCTACGACTGATTAGTCTCCAAGTAGGAAACCAGTATATATCACGGTGTTCACTGATTTTGATTCTCTGATCTCTTGTTACATTTATTTATTGTCTCTTTATTCACTGCCATAGGATCTGCTTTTATTTTTTAAGTTGTGATATATTCTGCTGCACTCGCACTCACTCTTTTCATCCTAGAGGTTCTCAATGGTCCTACTCTTATTACGGAGCCGAGTAGACGAGGAGTACGCCCAGGAGCTTCCTTTGGAGAGTGCCCGTTGAGGAGGCACTACTAGTAGTGCTTAGCTAGCTAGTATTACTAGATTTTTCTCCAGTTTATGAGACTTGGGATGTTACTATTCATTTGAGACATATACTTATGATAAGATTTTAGACTCTTAGACTGTTGTGGATTTGAGTTATGCTACTAGACTTCTCTTGTTTATCATTTCATATCTTTAGCACATTATCGTGTCATATCTTCGTTCTAGTTATTTGTGATTGAGTATGAATATATATATATATATATATATATATATATATATATATATATATATGTAAGTGATATCATTGACAGGTTGTGATTTCATATATTCATTGGATATCTTAGTTAGTATTAGCTGATGCTGCGGCGTAGGCTGGACGTACCCACGTACTCGGGCCCCTATATCAGGTGCGGTCGGAAAAGCATGTCCCTGGATCATACTGCCCATAGAAGCGGAGCTTTTGTTAATATTATGCACCAACTGGGGTACCTTATTAGAAGTGTGAGCATGACACTTCTGTGTGAACTTCTGATTATGCATAGTCAGAGATGCAGATATGGCCTGAGCCTAGATCGACACTGCGGCTATAACACCTCCATTGGAGGAATATCCTATACAATAGTAGGATTCGAAGCACATGCTAAATAATTCTTGTGAGAATTCCTCGGCTTTGTCATCCTTGGTGAGGAACTTGAGCTATTCCCCGGGTGCGTCGCTTCGAAAGCTTGTTGGTCAAATTGTACAACCAACATCTTCTGTGTAGAGCCAATCTTTGTGACGTCAGATTGCATTACTACTTCTCATTGGTGGAGAAGTTTTTCCAGCAGAGTCGTCATTTTTGTATCCATTACAACAATTCAAATTTAACAAAATACAAAGAATTTATTACGAAAACTCAATATAAAAGATCTACGAAAATGTGACGGTGGATATCAAGTCTTGCGACAGACTTCTTTACTCTTTGACGATTCGAGGATGAAGTTTTGATAAAAATTGCTAAACCCGGCACACTGGCACACTTGGGCAGCAATTGGGCTCAAAAGTAATCAACCTTCGATGGTTTGTGAAGTAAATATACTAGCTATTTATAACCATTCTTTACTGTAACGACTATGTGCACATGTTACATGAAAAGACACAATTTTATGCGTTTGGCACATAAAAATACGTTGGCCATCGTATTTTATAATAACTGCAGTGCATAAAGTGGATATGATGTATGCACATATCATGGTCTCCCGACACGTGTCATGAGTTATACAGTGCAAATCCTCAAATTAATGTAGAAGTTGTTATTTGAAATGTATGTACCTTAAATGCAAAATTAAACGTATGCGTATTGATTGGACATAATTTTCACATCTTCGTAACTGTCTGCAACATAGTCACTCCTCTGTCGTATAGGATTGAAAGTACCCTATGGAGGGTGGATAGGGTCAAGCTCATTAACCATACACCAATCAATTTTTAATAGAGTAATCAAAGATTAAGAGTGCAAAAAAAGAAACAATAAAAATATTGACACCCGATGTATCCTGGTATCCTCCGAAGCACTCTTGTCCCGAAACTTTCTCTGACTTTAATCCATTATTATTGCAAATAGTACAATGTGAGTTTTGGTCCGAAGGCTCACCAACTTCTTACATGAGAGCTTTTATCCGAAGGCCTCTCCGACTTCAATACACAAGAGCTTTGATCCGAAGACTCTCCAACTTCAACCTCTTTATAAGATAGTTTTGATCTTATTATAACAATGATGATGATCTCACTTTACAACTAAAGAACACTCTAACATAATTGTAGATGGCAAGTGAAAGCTTCAGCAGAATTGTTTGTAGATAGGCTTTGGTATATTAGAATTATTAGGCTCAAAGCATCAACCTTGAATGAAGAGGTTCAAGGCTATTTATAACCAAAGCATAAGAAAGTGAAGTAAATGCAATTTTTAGTCTCGCAGTAGTATACATCGGTATACTATGATATACCTTGATATACCGGTCCATTACTACAATGGCTAGAAATATGACTTTGGGATCATTTAATGCTAGATTCGACCGTTGGATTGTTAGCTGCGTAGAATCGATATACCGTTGGTTTACTACAGTGTAAGGTGAAACATTTATATAAAATCGATATACTGTCGATATGTCGATCCAAATGGCCGAAAGAAGACTTTATATAAAATTGGTATATTGTCGGTATACTACCATATACTACGTTTGCCTATTTTTAGCCAAAAATGATCCTGGATTATTTTTACCCTAGCTTCTAATTTTGCCATCTATTTTTTGTCTTTATTCATTCTTAAGACACATTACCGACTCTAGACGGACTATAGCAGGTGCAGGCTTCTTCAGAGTCTTGAAATGATGATGGCATGGCTTGGCTTCTACCTTTATACTGAGATGCTTTGTCTTATTGATGGCTTATGTCCAAAGGTATCCAGATTGTGAAATCTAAATATCTTTCGGGGCTACGACCCTAAACTCCTACAGGGTTCATTGCCCCCTCGTACTGACCGGTCAGTAGAATCCTCGAGTGCGTGGCTCCGGAGATGCCGTCGGGTGGTTCAGAGAAATCTTGTGGGATACCGTCGTCTCTAGCCCATCATGATTTCTTCATTGCATAAGACTACGTTGATCTTGCTTATTGCTTTTTCACATATACATAGACGAAAAAAGCAATATACATTTAGCAAGTATGATAACATTAATGTACATTAGGACTATCCTATATTTAAGTATTAATACTATATTGATAGCATAAATATTAGTGATATTATAATGTTAAACTTAATTGAATAACCACAAAAAAAAAATTAGATCATTAGACTAACAATCTCCTCCTTTTTATTATGGCAACTCGATTAAATTTAATATAGATATAGTAGAAGCTCGTATCACTAATATATAAAACAATAAGCATATATCAACAAAGGATAATAGCATAAGTAGAAATGTTATATTAATTGTATGAAGATTAGTGATAATAAAATGCTAAACTTAATTGATTTACCATTTCAAAAATATGATACAATCATTGGACCAACAAGGATAAGGAGGGAAAACTGCAAAGAATTGTAGGCGCTTTATGGTCAGGCACATACATCTACATCGCATAGTGCCACATGGTTGTGCTATGTTGTATACAGACAAATAGAATTATTAAGTTGACGTAAGCGTTACATTTTAAGCATAACTCCTCTACGTATTATGGAGCGACACAACTTTCAATGCAATATCAGACTAACTTATACAGCTAGGTAATATAGGCTAAAGTCCTTGTGTATAGATTTGTCGAAGAATCACTATCCTCGACACATAGCTTCTAACACATAACGCATGGACTTTTTTTATAGAATCATGAAGTTCTTTATTTTTTTGTACACAGTGTGTATAGCGTTTGGCCGCATACTGTTGACTTTATTGGTCAGACTCCTTTTTAGTAGCTTTGCACATAGCACTTATGCGCATGGGCTCAATATTTTCTTTCTTCTACTGTTGGAAGAAATTCTAGATTGTAAAAAGAATGAACATATTTTGATTCATTAATTTAAGAAATTTATTGTGCTCGTCGGAATAACTTGTGTCCCAATTACAATATGTTCAACTAATAGATGCTCTATAAATATGGTTGTTATGGGTATGGCATATTCAAGTGGGAGCCAGCGTCATTGATCGCAAGAATATACTGATCCGACCATCTATTGAAGAAGACTATCTTCGGCTTCATGTGAAAGACACTTCATTTATTGTGCGTGCTCCCATGCGCATATTCAAGTGGGAGTCGGACTTTACGCCAATGATTGAATCTGCCCTAATGCCTGTTTGGGTAAACCTACCTGACCTGCCGCATCACTTGTACACGAAAGAGGCACTTTTTGCTATTACCTCAGCAATAGGTACTCCCCTTAAGATTGATAGAGCCACGGAGGAGTTGGCTTGTCCTAGCATGGCGCAGGTCTTTGTTAAGAATGATGCTAGAAAACCCCTTCAACGAAGAGTCTGAATAAACCTATCAAAGGGAAGGAGTTTTTGGAAAAATCTAGAATATGAAAATACTCCTTTATATTGCACGCACTGTTATCATCAAGGACATACGGTAGATTCTTATAAACTCAAGAACAAAGGGAAGAACGTCCATCACGAGGGGATAGCTGAAGCTGTAATTAATACGCAGCCAGCCACGCGTCGGGTCACAATAGATCCGAAGGTCACTTCCATCTTGCAACGATTGGACAACGACCAACTAGTTATTAATACGGACATTAATTCCTTGGGGGAAGAAAATACACAGGCCGAAGTTATGACTCCTAACCCCCAGGTAGAGAATATTATGCAGGCACCCGACGTTCCTCCAATAGAGAATATTATTCAAGCTCCCAGCGTTCCTCCAGTTATTGACGAACATGTGGCCCCTCACGATGGCTCGGATATTAGAGCAAAATCTAGCTCTGAAGTGGCGGCAGCGGTCTTTCCAATTCAAGAAATGCCTGTCAGTGATTTGTCACCACTAGAGGATATAGAGGAAGGTAAAGTGAGGGGGCTGCACAGTAATTGGGCCGATATAGTGGATAAGGAAGAGAATGACGGTAGGGCTGGCGACGGTACGACGGAGCAAGTAGGTCGGGAGCCTAGCGCCGAGCATGAAGAGAGTGGAGAGGCAGATAGAGGACTGTCAGAGACCCCTCCGGAGCCTCCGGTCGACAAGGAGACACAGGCCGAAGCATGCACTACTCAAAAACACGCCAAAAATGGAAGAAGGTTGTGGAGCCATCCGATCGAACACCTGCGTGTGTCTGCAAGCAAGTCAAGGACTGGTATCCCCCAACACATCATGTTTAGTTTCCTTATGTGGAACGTCAAAGTAATTGCCAACCTCATGATGTTTAAAAAGATTAAAGGCTCTCATAAGAGTTAACAAAGTAAATTTGTGGCAATTATTGAACCGAAAGTGGAGCAAGTGCAACTACTTCATTTAAGCTGGGATTCTCTTCGGCTTGTTCAAATGAGAGAGGCAATATTTGGATCATGGCGAGGTCTGCTGTACTATCGACGTCGTTGACTCGTTGATTAGGCTATGTCAGTTAGGGTTTCAAACCCTATGTTATCTGTCTCTGCCCTTTTTTTTGTAGTTCATGGGGATAATAAGAAGGAGGGGCGCAGGGTTGTGTGGGATAGACTGTCGGCATTACAGAGTAATCAACTGCTTCCTTGGTTAGTGGGAGGGTTTTCAACGCAGTTTTCCTCTCGAAGGAAAAAATTGGGGGGTGGCCTGCTGATACGATATCCATTCAGGACTTTGCTAATTTCTAATTGGCCGCCGGGGCTTGGAGTTGCTATACACAGGAAGTTCTTTCACATGGGTATAGTCGAACAAAGCAGACCGACGTGTGTCTAGACTGGATCGGGTGTTCATTGATAATGTATGGCTTCAAATGGCTCCTAGCTCCGTTGAAGATCACCTTAATAAGACTGAATCAGATCATGCGCTTATTCTAGTCCGACTGTTGGCTCAACAAATAGGTAGGAAAAAATAGTTTAGGTTTCTAGATTTTTGGACAGGTCATGATGATTTCCTCCGTATCATACATGAGGCCTTGCATTCAGTTGATCATCGGCATGGTATCACTAGGATGGCTGTACGTATTGATGCATGCAGGAAGGCATTATCGACCTGGAGTCGGACTACATATGGAGATATTTTTCAAGCTGTTAGGGCGACAGAAGATGAGGTTCTTGCAGCTGAATTATTGTACGAGGCAGACAGTTCAGACCTCAACAGAATGAAGCTCGCTCAGGCAACTGCATCTCTCAAACAACGAGTTAGATTTGAAGAGGCCTTCTGGAAGCAGAAATCTAGACTTAAATGGGACCTAAAGGGGGATAAAAATACAGCATACTTCCATAAATGTGTTAATTATATGAAGAAGGCTTTGCAAATTCATGCCAATACAACTGTGAATGATACAGTGTTGGTCGACAAAGCTAATATCAATCTTATGCTTTAGATATTATTTGGCACTATATGAGAGGGGGGAGATCAAGGAGGACGAGGAATTACTTTTCGTCATCCCATATTTAGTCGAGAAGGAGGACAATAATAGGTTAATTGCTATCCCGTCGAAGAAGGAGTTGCTGGAGACAGTAAAGTCCTTGGACATGAACAATGCGTCAGGCCCAGATGGGTTTACTGCCAAATTCTTCATTTCAAGCTGTGACATTATAGGAGATGATACTGCTGAGGCAGTGGGTATGTTTTTAGATGGGTTCCTTACCCAGATCAATCACAAACACTTCACTGGTGCTTATTCCCAAAGTCAAGCAGCCTAAGTATTTTACAGACTATCGCCCAATTAGTTTGTGTTCAGTACTGAATAAAATTATTTCTAAGACTCTTGCTCCTAGGCTGGCTCTGCTGTTGCCTAAGCTCATCTCTCCAGAACAAAGCGGCTTCGTTCAAGGCATGGAAATTGCTGATAACATAGTGCTTGCTCAAGAATTAGTGGCTAAGATGAACAAGAAATACTGGGGGCAACATTGCTATTAAATTAGACATGATGAAGACATATGATCGAATGGATTGGCGTTTCTTGCTCAAGGTTTTGCGAAAATTTGGTTTTCATAACAAATGGGTTGATATGATGTTAAGGCTGTAAAATAATGTCTGGTTCTACCCACTTATCAATGGTGAATAGGCAGGATACTTCCAATCCTTCAGAGGTGTTCGTCAAGGAGATCCGCTCTCCCCTACTTTGTTCATATTAGCTGCAGAGACGCTGTCTCGCAGTTTAAAGCTTTTACATTCTACTGAAGGATTTATTCCTTTTATTACGCCTAGAGGATGTCCCCCTATCACTCACTTATCTTATGCAGATGATGTTTTGCTATTATCCGCAGGACATCTCCGGTCTATCACCTTGATACAGGAGCTACTGAAGCGATACGAGGTGGCCTCTGGGCAGAAAATTAATATGGCAAAGATGGCTTTATATTTGTCGAAGAAGGCTCCTGTCAAGAGGATAGCGAAATTGGCAGATAGGACGGGCTTCGCAGTTGGGACTCCTCCTTTCACATATCTGGGTTGTCCTATGGCGGCGGGACATCGCAATGCAGGTATGTATGAAGATCTGATTAATAAAATTTGGGCTAAAGTCGAAGGTTGGCATAATAAAATTTTATCTCCTGGGGGTAAACTGGTGTTAATCAAATCGGTACTCACCTCTATCCTAGTTTATACGTTAGCAGCTTGTAATCCTCCTTGTACTGTCCTGTGGCGTATAGAAGCCATCTTCAGTGAATTCTTTTGGGTCTCATTTCAAGGGGGCCCTAAGCGCAAGTTGCTAGGGGGGAGTATTTAGCTCGAACCAAAGAGGAAGGAGGGATGGGGATCAAGAGGTTAGAAACATGATGATAGCTTTCACCATAAAGCTATGGTAGAAGTTTACAACACAAGATAACTTAGGGGTTAAGTTTTTCAAATTGCAATACTGCTCTCAGACCCCAGCTAGTGAAGTAGCTATGAGATCTAATGCTACTCACGTTTGGAAGAGGCTTATTGAAGGAAGAGACTTAGTAGATCATATATTGGTGGACGAGTTGGATGGCATTGGCGTAGGGTATCGGAAAGATTTTCAGTGGCTTCAGCATAGGATCTGGCCAGAAGGCACTTTCCACTCATTCCTCAATTCAATCATATATGGGGAACCTGTATTCCTTACAAATGGTCAATACTTATCTGGCGCATTCTACACAACAAAGTGCCTACGATGATAACATTATCAAACTTGGGTTTAGCATGGCTTCTAAGTGTCACTGTTGCGACCAAAGCTCTATGGAAACAGTGGATCACATATTACACTCTGGAGTTATGGCAAGAGAGGTCTGGTCTGCGCTACAGAAGGATTTCAGAGTTCAAGCTAGGGGTCAGACACTATTGCAGAGGGTGCGCAAGTGGTGGTATGGAAAGAAGCTTCATCAAAGGCAAATTATAGTTGGTACGACGATATAGGTGATGTGGAAAAATCGTAACAAGTGGCTTATGAAGGCTACATGTACACGATAGAGATGGTGGTTCAGGAAATTTACATGCAAATTCGTAAAGCTTCAGTCAAGTGCTCGCATTAGAGGAGTTCGTAGGATGGTTTGGAAGCTTGGTTTTGTAAATTTTGGTTTCATTTTTGTCTCCTGTGTTGAGACAGTACTTTTTGAAGATATCGAATAAAATGGTGGTTCCAAAAAATATATTATAATATATATTATATATATATATATATATTTATTTATATGGTAGAAGATATATATGGAAGAAACTCAACATTTTCTTTCTTCTATAGTTGGAACAAATTCTAGATATTAAAAAGAATTAATCTATTTTGATTCATTAATTTAAGAAATTTATGGGGCTCGCCAAAATAACTTGTGTCCCAGTTACAATATGTTCAACTAATGGATGCACTACAAAAAAATTGTCTTTTTGGGACGACACTATAAGGAACATAGTCTAAAAAGTCCTAAAAGTATAGTTCTAGGGACGACTATATTTTTAGTAACAAAAAGTTATATTTTTTGGGATAAATTGTGAAAATGGATCACTATTTGGGACTAACGAAAATTTCTATTCCAAATAATACACATTACCGTCCCAAATAGATCGACGGAAATGTCACACATTTGGTGGCTAATTGCCAAATTTTATGGGGAGAACTTTACCTCCACATGTTCGATCTCAACCGTTCGATCGGATGGATTAATCCAGACCATCCATCCCAAAATATTCAGAACTTAGTCAATGAAAACACACTTCTCAATATCAAAGTAACCTAAAATTCTTTCTCTCTATCTTTCTCTTTCTGATCAAAAATGGGTGATGCTGCTCTCTCTCTTTCTCTGACTTAGGTGCTCCATTACTGCTGCTCTTTCTCTCTCCGACCATTATTCCGACCTAGGTGCTCCAGTGCTACTGCTCTCTCTTCGACCATTGCTCTCTCTCTCTGTCCGACCTTTCAACCCTAGGTGCTCTATTGCTGCTGCTTGGTATATTTTCCCCAATCTTTAGAATTTTTACCAAAATTTTTTAGTCTTTGCCCTAATTTTTGGATGCATGTTATTTTGTTATAGATTATTTGCTTAAAATTTGAGTATTTTACACTATTTACATGCATGTAGGAATTACTATAATTATTCATGAAAAATTGGGTTTTTTTGTGAAAAATTGGAACACATTGCATGGACAGGAACATGATTTGAACCTGGCTATGTTCTTTACAGATTTTAATTTGTCAAATTATTGTGATTATGCGTTCATGTAGGAATTACTGTGATTATTTGTGAAAAAATGGATTTTTTGTGAAAAATTGGGACACATTTGCATGGATAGGAATATGTTTTTGTACTGACACGAACAAGACACAGAGTGTATTTCCGGAATTATTTTCGGACATAGACTCTGGTCCGAAATGGTTGAAGCCTATTGGTGGTTTCGGCCCGTACTTTAAACCTTGGGTAAACATGTGCCACTTTGGTGACATATACTGTTGGATGGTTGATGAGTAGAGAGACATCTGAGTCTTGTGTTTATCTTATGAAAGGGATTGAAAGCAATGTTCTTAGTATCGTTATCGGAACCTTTCTATGAGAACCGGATTGTATCGGTAGTTTCGGTAGTTTCGGTCTATTCGATTCGAATATTTTTGGTATTGTAAAACAAATAACTATTAGTAAATTATTAAAATTTTAGATTTTTTTGGTATATTTAGACATAAGCTTAAGTATTTTCTGTGTTGTATTTCTTAGTGGTTTCGAAATTGAATGAAATAGTAGTCACCTTTGCCGATTGGTTTACCTGCAATGTATAAGTTTTCTTCTTTACATGTTTTTAGTTTTTACAATCTTATTATGCTTTTACACCTTTCTTGATTAGTTATTTCCGTTCAATTTTCTTTGCCGATTGACAAAAAAAGACCCCCAATGTCGGTATTGGTCGGTATCGGATCGGGACATGCCAAACATTTTTTGTGGCTTTGCGCTTGTGTGTGTATTTGTGTATAAATGTTTCTTCAGATAAATACTCGTAGGCTCACACACACACACACACACATACACATATATATATATATATATATATATATATATATATATATATATATATATATATATATATATATATATATATATATATATTGCTTTGTCCATATTTCTTTGCATGTCAGGGAGGATTTTGTTGAAAGAGACAACATAACATTGATGATGAACACATGAGTAAACTAAACATATTTTATTACTATTACAAAATATTTTTTTATCCTCTTATCTCACAATTCTTTACATTTTTTCAGGTGGAACTGATATTTTTTTACTTGGTTTTGCTTTGTTCATTGTAAGCTGGAATCAGGTTTGTTTGGGAATTAACGGAGGCTACAATGTACTTTATTCAAATCATTTATGTTCTTCATTTCAGTGTTTAGCATTATGATATCGAACTTCCAGATGGTTTGTCCATTTTAATTATATGTCCCACTTATCGATGATATTAGTGATGATGGAATATGGTTTGTCAACTTGCCAGGTGTTTCAAAGAAACCTTTTACTTACATATGTGTCTGAGCACTTATAGTAACATCTCTACTTGAACCTTATAGGACACTACCCTAAAACACAATTCGTAACACATATTTCTTGTAATTAGTAACTATTACTATGACACTCTTGTAATGGTAATAACTGTTACGATAATTAAAAAATTGTTACTAAAATTCTGATTTTGTATTGTTTTTTATTATATAATCTTTGTGACAGTAAAAACCATCACAAAAGGAAAAATGAAATTTTTACTTCCCACACTATTTTTCACAGTTCCCGCATATTTTTCATGTTAGAGAGAGAAAAGTGTGACCATTCCAGATCTCATTCCTTCTCATTTTTCCTCTAAACCCTCTCTCCTCATCACTCATTCCTTCTCCCTTTCCCTCCCAAGAACAATAAGATCCAACCCTGAACTCTTTTTTTTTCTTCTTCCCTCTTCCATTATCAAGACTCATGTTTTCACTGTCAAGGTGCCGTCTTTCCCATGCCAATGTCACAAATTTATGATCCATCATCGTTTCTGACATTCTCCCTCAGTTTCAGGAGTAGCTTGGTCGTCCACGACTACTACCGCCTTGCCGTTGCCGCCAACGCCTTTGAGCCTCGTGTTCTCGGGCTTTCCAACGAACAGATGCGGTGCTATTTCTTCTCGCTCTCAAGTGTGTTAGAAATGAGCAATTTTTATTAAGTACCATGTGTGGTTTAACAGAAACTATGATTTGTTCATATGAAAATGTTTGATTTTTTTCTTAGCAGTTGTGGTTTTTGGCTACAGAACATGTTATGTTCAACTTTTATTTGAAATTTGATCAATTAGTATGAAAAGGTTCAATTTTGATTGTTAACATTTGTTTTTTGGGTATAGAATTTGGGAAGGGTTGAGTAGGTTGTGACATGTTTGATATAGCCGATATTGGTTTCGTTAGAATTTTTGGCTAAGTAATCTGTACACTCCTATTTAGTATGAAATCAAAGAACAAAGCAGAATGATATTATCATAGAGTATAGAAGGGGCAATTCTACGTTTCTCTATTATGACCAAGGAAAGAAATGGTTATATATCTAAAATAAATAAATTTTATTTTACTGCTTGCAGGATAATTTTAGAATCTGTAATGGACCAAGGATAAAAAATATTACACGTTATTTGGAAAAAAATGCTCTATTTAACTCGTATTGGTCTGATCTTTCCCTCTCGTAACATTTTAGTTGTGCACAAAGACAGAATAATTTCACGTTTGTTTGAGCAAAGGGCAAACACTTTCATATACAAGCCTGTTATCACTTGCCTTCAGTTCCTTTGAACTTCTTATTAGTTGCATGGAAGCCAGAACATTTAACCTTTTATTTGTTATTTGCTAAGTAATTCTCTCTCTCTCTTTCTTCTCTCTCTCTCTTCATAGGCATTTATTATTGCCAGTAAGGCTACAAGGAGGCGGCCATGGATGAGACACCATGAAGTCCATGTATAACAATCATCGACTCAAACCCTTTTTAGTCAAGGAGAGGCTCAAATGCTAAGTATAAGATGAATTAAAATACTGATTATGTTTATGGTATGATTGCATTTGTAATGGTTAAATGCTAGGAAGTAGGAAGCATAGACAATCCAAAATGGTTGCCCTTGTCATGCCTGTGTCGAACATGTATTAGACAAGGCACACAATAGTCCAAAACATAGTAGGATGCACCAAGAACTATGATTATCTCTATCACTTTGACATTTCATGTAATATTGTTGCATATGCAACAAAGGTTAATTGTGTGCATTTTATTGATTATTTGTACTATGGACAAACAAACCAAAGTGGTTGCCATGTCTATGTTGTCTTCGTGTTGGAGTCTTGGACAAGTATTGGATTCAACACACCTCTAAGGGCCCCAACTTTTTGAGTGGAGTAGGCTCACACACTCCAAAATACACAACATGTGCCAAGACTCCAGTTATTAAAGGGCTTGTATATCTTCCTTTCAGTATTAATTTTTCATTAGAGTATATTTATTTTCTTTAATCACTACTTTGTGAATAATTTGCTGGCACAGGCCCTGTTATATGTTTGTTGCTTCTTCCTTTTTCCAGGAACATATCAGAAATAGAGATAGATTTGTTGGTAACGGTAGGGTTTGAACAGGGCAGGGAACATGCGGCTAGCATGGCACAGCTCGAAAATAGAGATATTTGTCATGTTAAAGTGTCTTTGAATCCAAAGCCAATTTTTGTGTGTAGTTGTAGTGGTTTGCCTTCCTTTTCAACTTATTCTCTTGGGGGTTTGTGTTATCTTTTACAGGTTTTTTTTGTTCTCTTTCATGATTTATGCTTCCTTTTTCGAATTCGTTTTAGGCTTTGTTTTGGTTTCTTCTGTCCTACTTATTGTGAGGTAGTATATTTGTTCCTTGTGACTTTCTGTTTCACTTTGAGCAGCTTCTTTTTCTTTCTTGGGTGCTCCTATATATCTTTATATTATTTTCCTGTATATACATAGCTCATATTCTTTCTCTTCCTATGCTTCTTTGAGTAAAGTATTATTTTATATGATGATTTTATTCTTCGGAAGGAGAAAAACATCAACGACATGGATTCTGTGGTCTAGTTGTGGCAATAACCTTTAATTTTATGGTTTCTGTAGGAATAATTATGACAAATAAAGTGGTTATTTATTGATGTATCACATACAAAACTTTTCTTAGAGCTTCCTTTTATGTCTACTTTACTTTTTTCATGTGTAATTATGTTCTTATACTATGATAATACTTTTGTATGATAGGTGATGGGAAGGGCCGGGTTCAACTTCCCAGCTGCTCTTTCACTAATGCATTATGTGACTGCTTGGCTTCTGATGGCCATCTTTAGTATACTTCTACTGTCCCCCTCACCGCCTTCTAAATCTACTCCATACTCTTCTTTGTTTGCCTTGGGTGTTGTTATGGCGTTCTCCACATGACTTGCTAACATCAGCTTATAGCATGATAGGTGAGTTATGGCCAAAAAAAATCAGTGCTTGTATTATGGCTATCTTTGTTTCTTTTATCTATATTGTGTTGTGTCATTGCAGTCTTGGGTTTTATCATGTGCAAAGAAAGCTGATACTCCAACCATCACTTTAGATGAGTTTATTCTCTTCAAAAAGTTGATTTCTTTCCATAAGCTTAGTTTGCTTTATTCTCCTTTTCCTTGTGATAATTCACCCAACGCATCAACAATTCTACATGTACACTTCAAAATTCAGACTTACATCACTTGACAGTTTGGATACTTCTCTTATACTTTAAGGAATCATCGTTAATGAATATATGATCATAGTTCCATATTTATGATGAAAATTCAATATGTATGTTAAGTTGGATTTTGGCAAAACAAATACCTAAATATTTTAAGCATTCTTTGATGCAATTGGTTAATCTACAGCAAACTGGCAACTGGACTGCTCTTGTGTAAGTTACTTATTATAATATATAAATATGGTTGCAACTTTATTAGGTCTAACTCCGTACCTCCAATCAGGATAATGTGGAGTACCCCAATTGCTATTTTCTTCTGCATAGAATTGATGCTGCTAGTGGATCCACCTTGTGTCATATCTTTCAGTTGGAGTTTTTACAATACGACTACCTTATTTATATCAACTCAACTTGGATTTCTCCTTCAGTGATCTAGAGCTCTGGCAGTCAGGTAAGGTTCAAATAATCTTTATATTGAATTGTTGATGCCATAATGTTTCACTTTGAGTTTGACAAGTTTTTTATGGTTAAAGAAAAATTTCAACATATAGTCTTCCTTAATTCCCCCCCAAAAAAAGGGGTTAAATTCTTTCTTGTTATTATTCCTCAATTTCTAAGTTTTTGGTTCTTTGTGAAACTCGGGATATTTTAGGTAATAGAATAGTGCTAGCCGTCACTGCTAGGACCTTAAAAATCATTCCTTTACCACTAGCACTATTCTATTTACCACTAGCATTGATCAATGTGCAAGTCTAATTAAGAAGCATATTATGAGATGCATTAAAACATGTTGCACTTGCTAAATTGCATGACCAGAAAGGTAGGCCTACTGCCTACCAACTAGCATTGTAGGTTTTATAGTTGGCCTTATCTTGTTCATAATTACCTTGGTTAGGAAATTGGAAGTCTGGTTGACAGCTAGTTGTAAAAGCTTCACAAAATCTCTATGGAGGTCTGTTAGTTTCGGAGTATTGGAAAATTAGGATCTTATGTTGCACAACCTCCCAATTGTACAATGTATGAGATAAGGAGAGATGGAAGAGCTTAGTAAATACTGAGCAAAAAGTCCTTGAATAGTGATACTGGCACCTACTACCCAGTTGGTTGTCAGGTTGGTAGTAGTAGATATCCTTTCCATGTGGAAGAGTTGTTTGGTTTTCTTAAATATATATGAAAACTGAAAGAAAATTATGTCTATTTTGGGTTTCTTAAATAAATACATTAATATTTATAGTTATACTAAACCTGTTTATGGTTTGGTGGTACACTGTTTGGGTTTCAAATATGCATCTTATCATATATACTTTCAATTTTAATCGGGTCCGAATGGTAAATCCTGAACCCAGATTCCATTAGGGTCGGAATTTAGGTGCAGATTTAAAACCTGAACCGAAAACATCCTACAAAGTGAAGATGTGTTGTGACAAATAGATACTGAGAACTCTACTATCTGAATACTAAACCAGGCACTGTCTTCAATTCATTTGCTTCTCCTTTCATCCTCTTCTGTTTTAAACATTCACAAACTAATGTAGACTAGTCTGTACAGTTTGGAAAACTTGTCTTTTTTTTGGTTGTTCGTGTACAGTTAGCAGGTTGCTAATATATTGCATATCTTCATTTGCAGGTCCTTCAAAAGCATTCTGGATATGCT
>JANAVB010021896.1:0-25000 GCA_029216955.1 Iris pallida | reverse complement strand
GTAGACTATTCTGACTTTATCACTTTGTAGAAGCATGAAAAAAACACAGTAGTTACAAAAGCACATAAGACATCATTTACTTCGCATGCTTCGTAGAAGTGCAAGATATACCAAGATTGCTGCACTCATACTACAAAAAGACAGTGCATAAAAGAAAATTATTTATTAAAATATGTTTACAAAAGATCTATTACAGACTTTTCAGGGTTACATATAAGACTAAAACCTAAGTACAACCTACAAGTGTGTAGCCTTCATAAAGAGCACAATCCCCACAAAGCGCAGCAGCGTCAGTGCGAATCACTTCCTCATCAGAGCGAACCTTTCTAGACATACATGGAGGAACCCCAATATGGCTAATGAAGCAGCTATTGGCTCGAACAAGAACGCAGCTCCTGCGTGAAGCTCACAGCATGACCTGTGGCTTTTCCAACTTAACAGGGCGTGCAGCCCCCCACTCCAATATGGCTAATAAAGTCGTTATTGAGTAGGGCAAAGCACAACCTGTGGCTCTCCGGATTGGCAATCAATCTAAACACGGTTAGCTTGGACCTCGAAGACCTCCAAGATGTTGTTCAGGTTCGAACCCCTTATGCCAAACGTTCGAGTGCATCTCAAAACTCTGTAGTTGTTCTTCTACGAGACTACAACCTCTTTGAAGGAAGATATCTACAACCAACAGTCGACTTATGCAAGACCCATGGTCGTCCGAAGCTAAGTCGGGATCGAGCATGTCAGGGGAATGACTGGAAACTATGAGAAAGGTAACCCAAAAAGCTTATCTTTATATAGGATGTGTGGTCCAACCCATACACCACATGGCAGTTATTCAAAGGACTTTGAAGTAATGGGATGAACCTAAGACTCAGCACAATGAATCACATTTAATAGATTCATTTGACTAAATCTTGGGGGGTCGTTTCTCGAGCCCCCCAAAGTGGTAGCAATTAAGAAGATATTGACTCAGCCGCTCACAGGCAGTCGTTAATTTTCTTAAAGCGCATAGTAACTTCGACGCTTCGTAAAAGCGCAGCTCTTTTATGGTTATCCAGAAGCACATACCCTTCTTGGCTCCTTCATTGATCCCTCAGTACTTCCCAGAAGCGCATCAACTTCATAGCTTCGTAAAAGCAGTCTTCTCATCGCCCAAAAGTGCAGTAACTTCGTTGCGTCAAGAGCAGTCTCCTCCTCGCCCAAAAGCGCAGTGACTTTGTTGCCTCAAGAGCATAGTCTCCTCGTCGCCCAAAAGCGCAGTGACTTCATTGCCTCAAGAGCAGTCTTGTCGTCGCCCAAAAGTGCAGTGACTTCGTTGCCTCAAGAGCATAGTCTCATAGTCGCCCAAAAGCATAGTGACTTCGTTGCCTCAAGATCACACTCTCCTCGTCGCCCAAAAGCGCAATGACTTTTGCTTCAAGCACAATCTCCTCGTCATCCAAAAGTACAGTGACTTCGTCGACCCAAGAGCAGTCTCTTCGTCGCCCAAAAGTACAGTGACTTCGTCTCCTCCATAGCAGCATTTTTGCTGCCCAAAAGCTCAGTGGCTTGAACACTACCAAAAGTGCAGCTTATAGCGCACAGTTCCCCTACAACGTGGCATCATACCACGTGGATAGTATGGCAGCTGTATCTTCACGAATAATTGGATTCAGTTTGGTGTAACTTTTCAGATACAATCAAATCCGATTTGTTTATGTAGCCGTCCTTGAGATAGAGTCTGATTAATTTTTTTAAACATTTGTATCTTTTCAGATGCGATTAAATCCGGTTTATTTAAACCCGTCGCCCTTGAGATGAGATCAGATTTCAGTACTTTTGTATCTTTTTAGATGCGATCAAATCCGGTTTTGTTTAAACCCGTCGCTCATGAGATGAGATCAGATTTTAGTTTGTTTAAACGGTCATTCTCTAGATAAGAGCAAGATCTAGGCTGTTTCATCTGAGCAAAGTCATCGAGCAATAGGCATATACTATGTGTCAATTAATCGATCATTACTGATGAAGGATGATAACTGTCCAAGATCTTGATCACGAAGAATTCCAACAACTACTACGTGTCAGCTCAGCAGCAGCCTTCTCAAAGTTGTAAAAGCAGATATTCCCCCAATCTCATGCGCGCAGTGCTCCTGCGTTCCCAAAACCCTTATGCACATCATACATGTGCTTTCCTATAAATAGAAAAAGCCTTCCTTCATTCAAGAGACTTCTTCAGCATCTTTTTGATTGTCAACCCACTCAAAAGCATCAAAAAGTCAGAGCAAGTTCAGTTCATCGTCGGACCATCAACGGAGTAAAGGAGCCGCTGCAGTCCTCGATCTCTACCGTCAAACTTTTCCAAAATTCTTGTACCTAGATCTTCTGTTTAGGAATCTTTTGTACACTTTTACACATTTGAAATACAAAAAGTTCTTCAACTTTTGTTCATGGCAAACAAAATGGCTACTCTACTGGGGACTTCCTTCTCCTCCGACGAGAAGGTGGTGACTCAATCTGACAATAACTTGCTCGGGTCTTCTCAAAAGATGCTAGTCGTACGTTTCGACCAGCAAAATTTTGAAGATCTCCTCTCTGAAGAGAAGTTGAGCCCATCGAAACGGCTCGTAAGTCGAAGAAGACTCGACAAACTTGGGTACTCAAGGCTGCTACGACGTGCAGTAAAATGGGAGGAGACGCGCTCCAGAACCCCCTGGATGGTGAAGCATCGAATATGCCTTAAATCGCTGCTGTACTGCCTCGATCATCTTTCGTTGCTGAAAAGTCCAATGAAGAGCGCAGCTCCCCTACTGCAGGCCTGACGAAGGCGCAGCACAGAAAAAAGAGGACAACTTCTTACCTACGAATGAAGATGGATGTGTAGGCTAGAACTTTTGTCTTTGATAGAATTGCCTATCCATTGGGAAAAGTTAGTTGCATTCCGAATGTTATGCACCTTCTAGGGGTAACACGAAGAAATCTAAGGCAGCACGCGCTTCATACGATTAATGTGCTGCAATCATGTTCGATTCTGAATGCTATGCACCTTTAGGGGGTAGTACGAAGAAATCCAAGGCAGCACGCGCCTTGCGCGACCAACGTGCCATGCTAACCACAATTTTAGACTCTGAATACTACACAACTTCCAGGGGTAGTAAGAAAAAGTCTAAGGCTGCATACGCTTCGAGCGATCAACGTGCTACGCATACAGCTGACCGATGGCCCGCATTGACAGTCACACTTGTAGCTGACAAAAAACTATATAAAATTAGTTCGAGTACTTCGATACCTCGACTAATAAACCTCAATGTCACTTGAGCGCCTGGAAATTCAAGCCAGGGGTACATACTGTGGTGACAGACTCATGCGATTAGCGTTGCTGTAAGGATGAAGTGAGTCAGCCTCACGAGCAACTCTCTGACCAAGACCTAGGGTGTGTCTCACATACAAGAAATGGAAGAAGGGGAAGCTACATTCATATCTTCACTCATGCGTGCAGCATCCTTGCGTGCACGAAATAAGTATGGATGTGGAGACCTCTGATCTGTGTAACGTGATGTCTCATAAGCGCAAGACATGGGAAGACTCTGTTGCGTGCAACGTGCCTGGCCCAAGGCACACTTGTCCCAAAATCCCCATTAACTATTGGTGCCGCCAAATAGTAGCATCACCACCGAGAAGGCGATCTATTTTCCAATGATTGCAACCAGTGGTACCTGTACAGAGGCTCGACAAAGGATTGCTGGGTAAAAGAGAATATAAATTCCTGGTTGTCTGTAATGCCACAAGGAGGTCGGCATCCCTTAAGAAGCTTTCCAAGAACCTTCCATTTCGGCTAGCAAATCTAACGGCCGACTTGGGGGTAGTAAGACAACTGTGCCATTAGGGTCTGTTCTAACATATACATGCCAAATCTAAACCCTTATCGCATGGGAATCGCTTTAATCGCAACATCGACTGGGGGTAGCCAAATCGGATCCTCCACGATAACCCCTCATTCAATCAAAGGAGGGCTTCGGTGGAACTGACACAGATGCCTCCATGGGAGCAAGTACCAACAAGCAGGGGGGGGGTAGCACTTGCTTCGAAACAGAGGACGATTGCAACCTACCAGTTTACCCTGAGGAAGGCAAAACTCAAGGTTTCGAACAGAGAGTGAAAGATCCATTGTGCTCTCTATTTCCCCTACCTGATGTTCGGGAAGCAGTGAAGGGTCCAATCATCAACAACGTATAAAAGCCGTTGAGATGAGCTTGAATACATTAAATGAGACCATGTAGGCCTTGACTTCTGTGGTCCTAGAGATCAAGGACAAATTAACATCCAACTCTTTACTCAGCAAATCAAGACCCGGGAACGAATGGGGAGTCCATGCACGTCCTCCTACACCAACTCCCATCGTAAACCAAGCAATACCGCAGTCATCTAGTCCATCAACGACTGGACCCACAATGTCAAATGACATGTAGCAGGCTCTCAAAGAATTATACGCTCGCCTTGACGCTCGAAAAAAGTAAGAATTGCTCCAAAAGATGGAGATCCGCCAACCATATCCTCTGAATGGGATAATGTGATATATCCTCCCAAGTATAAGCCATAGACGCTCGCACCATTCGATGCAAAGGAGTCTCCTCGTTAATACTTGAGGTACTTCACCTCATTAACGGGATATCTGCCAAAAGATGACACTCTGTTTACAAAATATTCGTAGGGTGGTAGCCAACGAATGATTTTACAGCCTCCCCGGCAATTGCATCTCATCATTCGACAATTTAAAACGTCTCTTCCTTGCTCGATTCTACGAAGAAGGAATGGACATAACGATGTCCACTCTCATGGACATTGTCCAGAAGGAGAAAGAACTTGTACACGCTTACATTAAGCACTTCTGCCAGACAGCTCTGAGGCTACCACTGGTCTACCAAGCCCCTGCTTAAGGATTCGAGTCGCAAGAACATGCTCCCCACGATCAAATTGTGGCACAGTACTCTATGCATAGAATGGACGCCTTTTATTACCGAGGCAGATGTCGCGAAAGAAAAGCTCGGGATGCCCAATTGTTGGGACTAAGTTTCCCCTCGCTCAAAGATAAAGGGTAGCGCTCGTCTAGAAGTAACCCAATCCATAAAAATGGAAAGGAAAAGCAAGCCCTGACCGTCAACATCTCCAAAGGTTCTGCATCAATAAACCAGAAGTCGACAGAAGCACCAAAATCGAAGGAGACCTACTCCTTCAATGATGAGGATGTATTAGAACTCTTCGAGATGTTGATAAAGGGTGGCAAGCTTCAATTCCCGCATCCGAAGCATCCTGACGAAGTGGGAAAGACGGACAATCCAAAGTACTACTACTTGTACATTCACTATTTAACATGCGACTGCTACGTGTTGAAGGTGTAGATCCAGCACCTCATTGATGCCAAGGTTATCTATTTCGACTACGAGGATAAGACGGTCACTGCCAACATAATGATCCTTCGGTTCGAAAGTTTTTCGAGGACAGAGGATTAAGATGGTGTCGTTCCCATCCCTAAGGCGACAATAGAAGTGGTCAACCTTCCAATAGCTCGTGACAATGCTCAGGGCCTCATCCCGCTTACAATATCGCGAGGCAAAGTTATGTAGGTCCATCCTGATCTCGTCCCGGACATGACGCTGCCTGCAAAATGCCCTATTAAAGAAAAAAATTAAGTCATGCCATATGATTTCTACATCGACCGGTGACTCTCTGATTACCACTCGCTCGGCTCACCAGTGAGAATATAACCAGGTCCCAGAGGAGGAGGTACTTCCGCCTGCTACTTCTACTGTACCTGATACATCGGAAGTAGGCCCATCTCAAACTCTTGCGACAGATAAGCAAAAGCAGAAGAAGGTTCGCTTTGACAAACCTCTAAGGAAAGACTCAGCAGTGGGGCTGATCAAGCCCTACAACTTTGACATATTGCCACAGCTTGCTAATACTCCAGCCAGACTGTTGCTCTTTGAGCTCTTTCACCTTTCCAAAGAGGCTCTGGATGCCCTTAGCGAGGCTTTACAGAACACTGATTCATTCCTCGCCCAGGTGCAACCGCCCAAGGAGGTTCCTACCGCTTATCCACATTACTATAATGTGGTCGAGGTGATTCCTAACATCACCTTCACTAAACAGGATATGTTACTAAAGAACAACTGACACAATAGACTCCTATACTGCATAGGGTATATTGGTGCCATCAAGGTCGATCGCATCCACATCGACCATGGCTCGTCCCTCAGCATAATTCCCTGCAGTTTACACTAGACCTTAGGGATTCTGATGCATCGGCGGACCGTGTCTAACACTACAATCAGTGGTTTCATTGCTGGAAAAAGTGAGCCCTTGGGCAAAATTTGTCTAAAATGCCAGATAGAGGATCTCTAGACGGATGTGACTTGTTATGTCATTAATTAGACATAAACTATAATATGCTGCTGGGTCGACCATGGATGTGACTTCTTATGTATGGACTAAAGAATGCTAGTGCATGTTCGATGACATCACCAAATATCTTACCAGTCTACCAGTCCTGGTAGCACCAATCATCGGAAGGCCCTTCCTACTATACGTTCGAGTCATGGACCATTCTCTGGGTGCTTTGTTAGCCCAAAAGAGCAAAGAAGGACACGAACAAGCAATCTACTATCCGAGAAGGACCATGATTGGTGCCGAATATCAGTATAATCATGTTGAGAAAGAGTATCTCGCTCTAGTCTTCGTCATTCAAAAGATACGCCATTATGTGGCAGGATAGACGATTCACATCATCTCCAGAGTCAACCCCTTTACAGTCCTTATGACCAAGCCTGGGGCACTAAACTCATGCCTAGCTACATGGGCAATCCCCTTGACACCTTATGACATGGTATTTGTCCCACAAAAGACTGTTAAGGGCCAAGCATTGACCAATTTCTTGGCAGCACATCCTATACCAAAAATGTAAAAACTTTACGATGTCATTCATGATGAAGTCCTGGTATCTAATACGGTCTCAGACAGTCCTGTCCAGCGAATGTTCTTTGACGGTGCCTCGAGAACATGTCCCAAAGGCAAAATCATCGCAGGGATCGGAGTAGTCCTCGTCACTCCTAACGGTCTAGTCATCTTTCGTGCATATCTCTCATAGAATCTTGTACCAAAAATGTTGTTGAGTACAACGCTCTCATCATAGGACTCCATCTCGCTAAACAGTTGGGAGTCGACTCTTGAGGCCTATGGCGACTCGAAACTGATAATCAATCAGGTTCAAGGACAATATAAGGTTCGACATGAAGATCTGGTCCTATATTATTAATCAGCAATTGATATTGTCTCTACCTTTATATGGTTCTTTATCGAGGATGTACCTCGATTGCAAAACTTGGAGGCCGATGCCCTCGCCGGGCTTCTCTGGCAGCTCCAATCGAAACCCATTACTAAGTCACAGTGATGGGTTGGGATTTGGTTTTCCCAAAGAATAATCTACAAATTTGTCTGAGCTACTCTGTACAAATGGATACGAATAGTGACATTCGGGACTGGTGATTCCCGTTTATAGACTATACAGTTTACAGAATCCTACCTGAAGACTCGAAGGAAGCCACTTCTATCAGGAGATGGTCTCTTCGGTTCTTCTATGACACAACAACTTAAATGTTGTACCTTCGTTCATACGATGAAATTCTCCTTCGGTGTCTATCTAATACTGAAATAAAGAAAGTACTCCGGGAAGCGCACGATGGTACTTGCACAGCTCACTAGCCTGGTCCTAAGCTGTAGGACCAACTATATCGAATAGGCTACTACTGGCCTACCATGATGGCAGACGCCATAGATTATGCTAAAAAGTGCCGGGTATGTCAGCTTCATGCTAACTTCATCCACCAACCTTCCGAGTCATTACGTCCTACGGTGGCCGCCTAGCAGTTTGAAGCACAGGAAATGGATATCATCGAGTAGATCAGTCCTCCGTCTTCCAAAGGACACCGATTTATCCTCGCTATCACCAACTATTTTTCCAAGTGGGCAAAAGCAGTACTACTGGTTGAGGTAAAAACCTCGAACGTGATCAACTTTGTTAAGCATCACGTCATCTACCGCTTCAGAGTTCCTCGAAGGATTATCCATGACAATGGCCCTCAGTTTGTGAGCTACACATTCCATCGATTTTATGATAAGAACTGGATGCAGAATGTAGCATCAACGGCTTATAATCCTGCAGTGAATGGGCTACCGAAGCATTCAACAAGGCAATTGCCAAGCTGCTTAAGAAAGTTATAACCTCCAATAAGTGCAACTGGAATAAGAAACTCGGCGAATGTCTATGGGCTTACCGTACAACTGTTCGTATGCCCACGGGCACGTCATTCTCTTATCTACGGAAGCGAGGCGGTGCTTTCCCTGGAGATCCAGATTCTATCTCAACGAGTGTCACCAACTAGCTGACTGGCGAAGAAAATCAACGCCGTCTGCTATAGGAGTTGGAAGCGTTGGACGAGAGGCGACTGCTGTCTCAACAATGTATCGAACTCTATCAAGCTCGAATTTCAAGAACTTTCAACAGAAAGTCTGAGAAATGACATTCCATGTAGGTGACCTCATATTATCAGTTCGAAGACCGATGGTAATGACTCACAAGACTGCTGGAAAGTTTGAACCCAAGTGGGAAGGACCGTTCGTCATAGAGATGGTCTATTAATCCAACGGTGCATACCGACTGTCTAAACCTAATGGCAACTTGCTAATGATGCCGATCAATGGCAAATTCTTAAAGAAATACTATGTCTGAGGTCCAAATCAACATGTATTTCCACATCCATCGTGGGTGCTTATGGATTCCATTAACGAATTCATCCCTTCCTGTTTTCCCCAGTAGAAAATATTTCATGTCCATATTACCTCTGTTTTTTTTATACCCCAATAAAGTTCATGCCTACCACGACCATATAACCTATGAGTAGACATGTCTTCCGTGACAAACCCCGTATTGTCATAATCATTTATAGAATATTTTCACGTCCACACTACCTCTGAATCTTTCTATACACCAGTATATTTCACGTCCATATTACCTCTGAGTTATTTTTCTTTACCCTAATGAAGTTCATGCCTACCACGTCCATATAACCTCTGAGTAGCCATTTCTTCCGTAACAAACCCCATGTTGTCATAATCATCTATATAACATTTTGCGTCCATATAACCGCTGAGTCGTTCTATACACCCATAGAATCTATTCTTTCCACGTCCATATAACCTCTGAGTAAGGAAAATTCTACCACAAATTTTTTATGTTTACCATGTCCATATTACCTATGAGTAAACATCCCATCTCCAGCGGAGTTACTCCATCTTATCTTGTTAAGACTACCTCTGAGGGAATTCTCACTACTACAAAAAATTCATAATAAATGTACAAGAAAAGAAGCAAAACTAAGATTTTCATTCATGAAAAGAAAAGTTCTTCTTTCTTTACTATAAAAAAAGTCTCCCAAAAGAGAGGAACAATAGGACAAAAGACATCAACATTACAATCTAAGATGACTGGCGCATAAGTTCATCAAGTCAGCCCCTCAAAAAGGCAATCTTGGGCCCAACCAACTCTTTGGCTCGGCGCTCTGCCTCTTATCATCTGGCGGTCTTATCCTCGAGCTGGGACATGTTTTGGCATGCGATGTCTAGCTCTGCTTGACAAACACCAATACTCTTCTCTCGAGCTACGGTCTCGAATCGTTGGCGAAAGAATCTTTGTTGGTCTTTTGACATCTCCAGCTCACTCTCGATAAAGGCCAATGCCTCTTCCAACTGCCAAATCTATTCTTGAAGGATTTTACAATGTTCCTCCAAGGTTGTTTGACGGTAGACTTGAACTTCTTCAGCATCGATCACCAATTCAATCTCCGCTTCAACCTTGGCAATCTTGTGAGCTAGAGCTTGTCGTATCTGTTCGTGCTGAAAAAGTTCAATGGTCATTTTCTCTAGATCTGTGTCTGCAAGGAACGAAAGGTTACACTCAAGGTTTTGAAGCTCCAATATTGTGGCTTATAATTTCGTCAGAGAAGCCTCTATCATATCCGCTTTTGCCTCATATCCCTAGTACTCATACAATGCCACTAACTGGGCTTTTACTACAGATCGAGCCTGCCTAAACATTTAGTTATGCTGGAAGACGACCTCTATACTGTACTTTAAAGCATTGTGAATGGTAACGAGAGAACGTTGGCATAATAGTCATTGTCAGCCATGGCCATCGGAGTCATCGGAGATACCGTAATAGAAGGTCCCAGAATAGCGACCGCCTCTACTATATGACCAGGGAATATGGCCGAGGCAGGTGGTGCCATGACCGAGGGAGCAACAATATTAGTTCTTGACGCCGTCTGATCTAGCCCTGGCATCGCTGATTCAAGTGTAATCCCCTAGGTGACTGGCTCTTCAATGGGCACCCTTACCAGCTTTAATAATCTCTGTGACTAACTTCTAGGCAACCTTGTTTGCCATGACAAAAGGTTATATAAATTTTTTGTATATTAAACTCATAAAATAGTATAATCGATTCCTAAACAGGAGATCTAAGTACAAAATTATTGGAGAAGTGTGCCGGTAGAGATCGAGCACTGCTGTGGCTCCTTTACTCCATTGACGATCTGACGACGAGTTGAACTTGCTCTGACTTTTTGGTGCTTGTGATTGGAACTCAAGGTTGCCAATCAAGAGGATGCCAAAGTTATTGAAGATTTTAAAGCCTCTTGATCGAGGGAAAACTCCTTCTATTTATAGGCGAGCACATATATGATGTGCATAAGGTTTATACAAAAATGTTGTACGTAGACATATAAGAAAATCTTGAAGCTGCACGGTGAGGGCTGTTGCTGAGCTGTCACATGGCCGTTGCCAGAATTCTCTTTTATCAAGATATTGGGGAGTCATCAACATAACTGAGTAAATGACACATGGCGTGCATTTAACGTTGATTGGATGAACCCTTGTAGATTCTATTTTTATCCCTGAAGTTGGATTTTGTCCCTATGTTTGGGGGCCATTGGTTTAAACAAACCGATTGGATATGGCCCTCGGCCATAGGAACAATCTCCGTTCTTATCTTTGGGAGTGGTGGTTGAAACAAAGCGATATGATATTCCTTTTATCAATAGAATCAAACTCTGTTCTTCTCTTAAGAGCGGTGGTTTAAAAAACCAATTGGATAATATTTGAAAAGATATAGGTACCAGATTGGCTACGTGGAACAATGTCTCCTCGTACGACTGTGCGTCTATGCGAACTACGCTTCTGGTGAGGCTTCGATGTCATAACACTTTTGGGTGATGTGGACACTGTGTTTCGAATGCGAGAGAGTCACTGCGCTTTTGGGCGACGAGGAGACTCTGCTTCAAGCAACAGAGTCGCTATTCTTAGGGACGATGAGTAAACTGTGCTTCAAAGACGACGAAGTCACTGCACTTTTGTGCAAAGAAGAGACTGTGTTTCGAAGACAACCAAGTTGCTACACTTTAGGCAACGAGGAGACTGCTTTAGGCAATGGAGTGTACGTGCTTTGGGCCGGCGAGTAGACTGTGCTTTTTAGGAAACAGAGTCTTCTGAAGGAGCCTATTGAATGGGCTGTGCTTCTGGGTTGAAACGAGGGCACTGCGCTTCTGTTTGAATCGATGGCACTGCACTTCTGGTTGAAACAAAGTGGCTTCGCTTCTGAGTTGAAGGAAGTGGCTGCACTTCTGAGTCGAAGGAAGTGTTTACGCTTCTGAGTCGAAGGAAGTGGCTGTGCTTCTGAGTCGAAGAAGCCAGTTTTTATTTGAAGTCATTTCTGTAGGAATCAACTAAATGACTGCTCCTGAATGAATGAGCCGACATTCTCTCTTTAATTACCGCCATCTTTAGGGAATTCAAGAAGTTTGTGGCCTAGGATTCAGTCAAAATGAACCCATTAAATGAGATTCATTGTGCTGAGTCCTAGGTTCATCCCATTAATTGGAGGGCTTTGACCGATTATCATGTAGAATTTGGAGTTGGACCACACCCAGCCTATATAAAGGGAAGCTTCTTAGAGGAGTCATGCTCGCTGTCTCTTAGCATTTCCTACGTCATGCTCGATCCAGACTTAGCTTCAAACGGCCGTTGGCCTTGTACAAGTCGATTGTTGGTTGTGAATCTCTTCGTTCAAAGAAGCTATGTCCTTGTAGATGAACTATACTAGATTTTGAGATGTATTTCAGCATTTGGCATGAGGAGTTCGAACCTGGACAACAACTTGGAGATCTTCGAGATCCAAGCTTCCGGGTTTGGATTGATTGCCAATCCGAAGAGCCATAGGTTGTGCTCTGTCCTGCTCATAAGCCGTAGTAGTGTGGCAAGCAGAAGCTGCGTTCTTGTTCGGACCAATGGCTGTTTCATTAGCCATATTGGAGATCCACCACGTCTGGCTATAAAGTAGCTTGCTCTGATGAGGAAGTGATTCGCTCCGACATTACTGCGCATTTGGGGGCTGTGCCCTTTCTGAAGACTGCCTACTTATAGATTTTTAGGTGTTTTAGTCTTTATATGTAATCATGAACAATCTGTAACAGATCTTTTGTAGACATAATTTTAATAAAGAACTTTTTTATACACCATCCTTGTATGTCCGCTGTGACTTCGTTGCTGGCTGCGCTTTTGAACAACTTTGCTCTTGTGAGCTTTTATATGCAGCGACTGTTGTCACCTGCGCTTTTGTCACGACTGTGTTTTCTCATGCTTCTACAAGACCCCCTTCAAAGTGTTTGAACTTGAATCAAGCTCAGAATACTTTAAACAGAAGAATGACACATGTCTTTTGCCAACAAATGCACAAAACACTTGTTGACAGGTTGTCGTCACGCTTAGCCTACAGCATTAAATTCCTTGAGCCCTCGTTTCATTAAAATTTGATGATAACTCCTCGTTACTAGGAAACGTTCATCATGATCTCAACTTTATTTTCTACATCATCCGAAGAGTCTCTTCAAGTACGAAGAATTTTTGTCTTCATCTGCTTACGTGGCCACATCCTATAAGTAAAGGGCTATTCGGAGAAAGAAAAACTTTATTTCACTTTTCCTTCCAAGAGAAGCTTTTCGTCAGCTTCTTCTTCTGAGAAAATCTAAACTTTGAAGAGTTTAGAGCGGAAGGTCATGAGGCACTCTCACTCCTCCGATTTCTCAACCTGGACTCTGATACCATTATTGGCCAGACCTTCAAAAAGATACCGTTAGTCAATATGGTCTCTACAGATCCTCTAGTTGAGGATGAAGACCAGATGATTGAATTCTTCGAGGATGAACCTTGCACTCAACACTTAAGATCCCAATAGGAATGGTATTTTGAACAACGAGATCCTTCCACCGAAGATGAGGTCGTTTAAGTAGACCTAGGAGATGAGGCTTCACCTAAATCCATCTTCATTAGCAAAAGCTTGACGGGAGAAGACAGAGAGTCTCTGATATAGCTTATCCAAGAATACATTGATGTCTTTGTTTGGAACTATAAAGACATGCCGGGTTTGGACCCACAAGTCGCAATGCACCAACTCAACATCCTGCCCAACGCTAAACCTGTTAAACAGCAACAACGTCGCTTTCGTCTTAACATCATGGATGCTATCAATAAAGAAGTCGACAAACTCATAAAAAGTGGCTTCATTCGCGTGGAGCAACATCTAGATTGGGTGGCCAATATTGTGCCCATCACTAAAAAGAATGAGAAGATTCGAGTCTGCATAGACTTTAGGGATCTTAACTCGGCCTGCCTAAAAGACGAGTTTTCCCTCCCGATCACTGACGTGATGATCGACAATACTTGCGGCTTCGAACGCATGTCATGTATGGACGGGTTCTTAGTCTACAACCATATCAAGATGTTCCCTGAAGATAAAAGACACACTTCACTCTGGACTCCAAAAGGAATCTACTGTTATACAGTTATGCCTCTTAGTTTGAAGAATACAGGAGTAATATATCAGCGGGCATTGAGCAGTTTATTTTGTAAACACCTCCGAAAAATGGTGGAATGCTATATTGAGGGCATTGCCATTAAAAGTCGAAGGAAAGACAACCATCTGGAGGACTTGAGGACGGTATTCGACTTGATGCGGACACATCGGCTAAAGATGAACCCAACCAAGTCTTTCCTAGGAGTTTTCAGTGGCAAGTTTTTGGACTTCATCGTCACGGCCAAGGGTATTCATATTGACCCTGAAAAGACCAAAGCCATTCTGGACATAGCTCCCCCGAAGAATATGTGTGAGCTTCGAGGCCTGCAAGGACACTTGGCATATATCAAAAGAGCATAGAAAATCTTTAGGGCGATGTCAACCATTCACCAAGTTAATGAAGAAAGGCATTTCTTATGTATGGACTAAAGAATGCTAGCGCATGTTCGACGAAATCAACAAATATCTTACTAGTCTACCAGTCCTGGTAGCACCAATCATCGAAAGACCCCCTTCCTACTATAGGTTCGAGCCGTGGACCATTCTCTGGCTGCTTTGTTAGCACAAAAGAGCAATGAAGGACATGATCAAGCAATCTACTATCTGAGCAGGACCATGATTGGTGCCGAATATTAGTATAATCCTGTTGAGAAAAAGTCTCTTGCTCTAGTCTTCGTCATTCAAAAGATACATCATTATGTGGCAGGATAGACGATTCACGTAATCTCCAGAGTCAACCCCTTTACAGTCCTTATGACCAAGTCCAGGGCACCAAACTCATGCCTCGCTACATGGGCAATTCCCTTGACACCTTATGATATGGTATTTGTCCCACAAAAGGCTGTTAAGGGCCAAGCATTGGCCAATTTCTTGGCAGCACATCCTATACCAAAAATGTGAAAACTTTGCGACGGTATTCATGATAAAGTGGTATCTAACACGGTCCCAGACAGTCCTGTCTAGCGAATGTTCTTTGACGGTGCCTCGAGAACAGGTCATAAAAGCCAAATCATCGCAGGGATCGGAGTAGTCCTCGTCACTCCTAATGGTCTAGTAATCTTCGGACATTTTCTCATGGAATGTAACACCCAATTTTCCAAATGAGGGTATTTTTGAACTTTTATAATTACAATTTTATTTATTGATATTTATATCACATTATGATTATGGTGATTTTTAATCATTTTGAATCTATTTAAAAACCATGACTTGTGATTTTAATGTGCTGCTAGTGAAACCCTAGAGACTGTCTGACCTAGAGCCTAACCATTGTTGACACGAAGTCACAGTCAACCAAATATTGATAACATTGACAAAATAAGATTTGTAATAATTCAATACGAACACGACGCTCAAGTCAGACGACAGCTCAGTCTCAGCTTCTCAGTTATATTTGAGTCTGTATTTTACACTTTTGTTGAGTCTAGACTGATGTAAACTGTGTCATGCTGAGCTCTTGAGACTTGACCTATAGCCTACCCAATAATCCTTAAACTCCACCATCCAGAAAAATACCCATGGCCACTAAGACCAGCTCTGTGCTCTGGAGACAGAGTTCGGGCCGAGCTCTGCCTCCACACAGAGTTCGGGCCGAACTCTGTCCCTAAAAATTAGCATCCCTAATTTTAGGGTTAGCTGGTTGCTAGTTGTCCAACGGCCAAATATTTGAAATTTTCTACCCGAATTCTGGCCGAATTCTGCCTACAAAAACACTATAAATAGGCCATGAATTTTCTCATTTCAAATCATCCAATCTTCTCTTCTCTTCTCTCTTATAGCTCAAATAAGCCATACCCTTCCCATCTACTAGCCACAAGCCTCCTAAGTCTCGAGTGCTCAGCATCTCTCAGTTAGGATTCTTGTGCAAGAGCTGAAGAAGTCGCTTGGACAATTCCAAGCAAATCGCCACTGCGATCCTCTGTAAGAAGTTAACGTGCTCTTCTGAAGTAAAGGCACGGGTTGTAAACTACTATTTCAAATAGTGGATTTAATCCTGAGCTAGAGTTCTCAGGCCTGGACTAGTCCTCCACGAGGAAAACCAGGTTAAAATTGCTGTGTTTGCGTATGCTTTCTGCTCTTCATTTACTTTTCGCATTTTACTCTGATATTTATAATTCGTTAAAGAGTTAATTTTAATTGGTTATTTTTTATATAAACTCTATTCACCCCTCTAGAGTTGCCATATGTTCTTCAATTGGTATCAGAGCTCTGTTCTCTTTACAAGGACTAACATCCTAAGAGCTGATCCATGGCAACCACACAATCCTTGATTTCCAATCATGGTGAAGGTCAGTCCACTCATAGGCCTTCCCTATTTGATGGAACTAACTACACATATTGGAAAACAAGGATGAGTTTTTATCTCAAGTCTCTAGACTTTGACCTGTGGACTATCGTCACTGACGGGTACAAAAAGCCCGCCAGGATAGTTGTCAACGGTGATCTCATTAAGAAATCACATGACAAATATTCTGACGAAGAGAAGAAACAGGTAAGTCTAGACGCGAGAGCTATTAATGCTTTATTCTGTGCTATAGACAGGAATGAGTTTAACAGGGTATCCACATGCACCACATCCCACGAAGTATGGAAACTTCTAGAAGTGACGCATGAAGGAACCACCCAAGTCAAGGAATCAAAAATCATCATCTTACGCAAGAATAGAGGCATTCAAGATGAAGCCAAACGAGACGATCACACAGATGTTCACAAGATTCCTCGACATCATCAACCCCCTGTCTTCACTTGGAAAGCAATATTCAAATCATGAGAAGATTCACAAGTTGCTTAGGGGGCTACCAAAATTTGGAACCCTAAGGTGAAGCCATCATAGAAGGAAACGATCTCACAACCATGTCAATGGAGACCTTGATGGGTAAGCTCATGACTCACGAGCTTGACCTCAAGGACTTCGAAGAGCCTGCTCCGAAGACTAAGGAGATCGCACTCAAAGCTCATCGACGAAGGGCTGAGCACGATAAGACCGAAGACGACAACTCGGATGATGAAGACCAAGCTCTCATGGTTCGCAACTTCAAGAAATTCCTTCGCTTCAATAGAAGAAAGAAGGAACCACAAGAAGACGATGAAGAATAGCCAACCTGCTATGGTTGCAAGAAGACTGGACACGTCCGAAAAGACTGTCCATTCTTGAAGAAAAGCAACCGCTATGAGAAGCCATACAAGAAGACCTCATCAAAGAAATATGCCAACACAAGCATTTGGCATGAAAATGAAGTGAGTGACTCCGAGGAAGAAAAGGACTTCCTCAAGATACAGCAAATGTGTGCCTAATGGCAACTTCCAACAAGGTATCTAACGAAACTCTAGATGACTTCTCTTTGATGAACTTGGCGATGCCTTCACTAATTACTCGATGATCACAAAAAGGACATCGGTAAATACAAACATGCCAATGACAAAATCAAAAGTCTTGAAGACGAAATACAAAGAATTTCTCTATTACTGATAATATTAGAGACACGTCACCCACTGATGTCACTGATGAAGTATCCAAGCTTAAAATAAGCTTACATGATGCTGAAGCACGTATTAAGCAACAAACTCAAGAAATCACTACACTCAACACGATGCTTGCTGAAGAAAAGAGTAGACACAAGATTTCCATGACTAAGATATATGGCTTAAATATTAAGGTTGATGAACTGCAAGCTATTTCTAAGAGATTAGAAACCAAATTGGGAAAACAGGTTGCTCAACCTCAAACCCAATCACATGGGCACAACACCACTCAAGCTAGTCAACCACGTCATCCACATGCAGCACGTAACCATGCTTTTATATACACTAACTTTCATAAAACACAAAAACTACGTGTACGTAAGAATACCCCTCATACTCATCATGCTGCACAAAGACACAACCAACATCACTTACATATAGAAATCATCACCATGCCATGCCATATAGACAAGATCATCATGTCATGCCATATAGACAAGATCACCATATCATGCCATATCACCATGCTATGCCATATAGACAATATCAGCATACTATGCCACATAGACAATATCAGCATGCCATGCCACATAGACAATATCACCATGCCATGCCACATAGACAATATCACCATGCCATGCCACATAGACAACATCACCATGCCACTCACTCTATGCATAATCATCATCACCATGATCACCATGAAAACTCTATACATCATGTCCATCCACATCATGCTGCCAATATATATTATTCTCATATTCCTAGTGTAAATAAAAATGCTATCTGTACTTACTGTGGATCACATGGACACATTTCACACAATGTAGAGTTAGAAGACTGGTAGACAAAAAGATATATGCATGGTTTCCGAAAACTAACTTTTCAGGACCCTCAAGAACTTGGGTACCAAAGGTCACATCTACTCTTGATGTAGGTGGACCTTCCCTCCTCAACTGAAAGTAAGTGGATTCTCGATAGTGGATGCTCACGACATATGACAGGAGACGCAAATTTTGCATCACTATCGATGAAGAGAGAAGGGTCATATCCTTCTGTAACATTTTAAAAGGGCACATAATAGGTAATGGTATTAGTGGTCATCCTCCCTCTCCTGTAATAAAGGATGTCTGCCTAGTGACCGAGTTAAAGCATAACCTGCTCAGCATTAGTCATCTTGCTGATCATGGATATGATATTAACTTTGGACAAACAATTGCCTCATTTACGATAGGTCAACGGAAGATATTGCTTTTGAAGGGAAAAAGAGGATAACATTTATATTTCTATCTATCCATAGATACTAACAATGCAGGTAGATGTCTATATGCCCACAAGATGAACGACTACTTTGGCACCAGCATCGGTCATGCCAATATGGATGCTATATCCAGGCTATCAACCAAGAAGCTAGTAAGAGGATTGCCCGATATCACATTCAAAAAGGACACGGTATGTGTCGAATGTGAAATGAACAAGGCAACAAAATCCTTATTTCATTCCATCAACTCTGTAAGTACTACTAGACCCCTGCAACTACTCCATATGGATTTATTTGGTCCTAGTAGAATAGCTTGTCTTGGTGGTAAGCTTTATGCATTTGTTATTGTTGATGATTTTTCGAGATTTACTTGGGTTTTCTTTTTCTCAAACAAAAGCCATGCTATTTCGGTTTTTAAAGTTTTTGTAAAGAAAGTTCAAAACGAAAAAGGCTACATGATTACTCGAATCTGAAGTGATTATGGAGGCGAATTCAAAAATTATGATTTGAAAAGTTTTGTGATAAAATGGTTTTGATCATGAATTTTCTTGTCCAAGAACTCCTCAACAAAATGGTGTTGTGGAGCGGAAGAATAGGACTCTTGGCGATATGGCTAGAGTCATGTTGAATAAATTTTTACTTTCGAAATACTTTGGGCAGAAGCTGTCAGTACAGCGTGCACTTTTGAATAGGGTGCTCATTCGTCCCATTACGAAGAAAACACCCTATGAGCTTTGGTTTGGGAGAACCCCCAATGTTTTATTTTAAAGTTTTTGGATATAGATTTTTATCCTTAACACCAAAGACAACTTAGGCAAATTTGATGCCAAAGCTGACGATGGTACCTTTCTTGGTTATGCCGCCAAGAGTAAGGGATATAGAGTCTTTAATAAACGCTCACTAATTGTGGCAGAGTCAACAAATGTGACTTTTGATGAAGATAACAGTGCAGCAAGTACTCTTAATGATGACGTTGAGCATCAACTTCTACTCCAATGAATACTTCAACCGAAACTAATTCTATGGAGGGCTTGCCTAAGAAATTTTTTTTCAAGCCGTCTCATCCAGAAAATTTAGTGATAGGTGAAGTTTCACGTGGAGTAACTACTAGATCATCACTAAAAGACTCTATTGCTAGCACTGCCTTTATTTCACAAGTTGAGCCGAAAAAACATTTTTGAAGCTTTTAATGAGAATTTTGGATTTCTGCTATGCAAGAAGAACTCAACCAATTCAAGAGGAGCCAAGTGTGGGAACTAGTTCCTAGACCGGCTAATCACTCGATAATTGGTACTAAATGGGGGTTTAGAAACAAAATGAATGAAGATGGTTCAGTCACACGTAACAAAGCTCGTCTAGTAGCTCAAGGATACAACCAAGAGGAAGGTATCGACTACGAGAGACGTATGCCCCTGTTGCTAGACTAGAATCCATTCGGATGCTTTGTGCATTTACAATTATCAAAATTTCAAATTATTCAAATGGATGTGAAAAGTGCTTTCTTGAATGGGATTAAGGAGGAGTTTATGTCAAACAACCCCCTGGCTTTGAAAATCACAAATTTTCCGACCACGTGTTCAAGCTAAAGAAAGCGCTTTATGGCCTTAAACAAGCCCCTAGAGCTTGGTATGAAAGGCTAAGCAGTTTCTTGCTTGAGAAAGGTTTTTCAAAAGGGGAAAATTGACAACACTGTTTATAAAATCTTTTAAGACCTATTCTGTTAATTCAAATTATGTTGATGATATCATTTTGGTTCTACTGATGAAACCCTCTGTCCAAGAATTACCAAGTATATGCAGACAGAATTTGAGATGAGCATGATGGGAGAACTCAATACTTTCTTGGTCTGCAAGTGAAACAAATGGCTAATAGAACTTCATCTGTCAGTCGAAGTATACAAAGGACATGCTGAAGAGTTCGATTGACAACGTCAAACCAATCAACACTCCAATGGCTACTTCAACCAAACTCGAACCAGATGAGAGCGGCAAACCCGTTGATCACGTAAGTATCGAGGTTATGATAGGCAGCTTACTTTATTTAACTGCTAGTCGCCCCGATATCATGTTAGCATTTGCCTATGTGCTAGATATCAAGCAAATCCTAAGGAATCACACTTGACCGCAGTTAAGCGTATCTTTCGATACCTTAAGGGTACGGTTACAATGGGTCTATGGTATCCCAAGTCAACATCATTTGACCTTATTGGTTACTCTGATGCTGACTTCGCTGGATGCAAGGTCGACCGTAAAAGTACAAGCGGCACGTGTCATTTATTAGGAAAGGCTTTAGTCTCTTGGTTTAGCAAGAAGCAGAATTCTGTCGCACTATCCACAACAGAAGCTGAGTACATCGCAGCTGGGCGTTGTTGTGCACAAATTCTATGGATGAAGCAAACCCTTGAAGACTACAATCTATCTTTCATGCACATTCCTATATTCTGTGACAATACTAGTGCTATTAACTTGACTAAGAACCCTATCTGTCACTCACGCACAAAACACATTGAAATTAGACACTACTTTTTGCATGATCATCAGCAAAATGGCACGATTAACTTAGAGTTTATTGACACTGATCATCAGCTAGCAGACTTCTTTACTAAGCCATTATCCGAAGAGCGCTTCAATTTCCTTTGTCGTGAACTTGGAACTTTAGATGAAGCTGTCATAAATTAAAACTCACCTGCGTAAATATCGATTATATTATTATTCTCTTACGATGAACTTGCAATGGGTACAAGCCGAAAGGGCCCTTCTGACAACAAGGCGTAAAAGCCTAAGCGACACGGTGCACTAGTCCACAGGACTACCGCTAGCTGGGATCCGGCCCCTGCAGCTAACCCATTGCAACTTCAAACTATTGAATTATGATATATTTCCTTTTTATTATATGGTTCGTTTTGATTTCTTACTGCTGACAAACTATGTTTCAATTTCATTTTGATATTATTCTACTTCTCTATCTAATTGATAGAATCTTTCAAGCTTTTTGTTATATCTTACTTGATTTTCTATACTTAACCATTTTTCCATCATCTAGCCTGTTTTCAGTTCTGGAACAAGGACCCAGAACTCGGGCCGAACTCTGTCCCCAACAGAGTTCGGGCCGAATTCGGTCCTCCTGTTCCAGAATCGGGGACAGCTCCAGCCGTTTGATCAAATGAGATCCTACGGTCCAGATTTACTCCGACCAAAGAAAACCCTCCCCTTATATTCGGGTTTTCCTCTCTCTCCTTCATTCTTACCATCACCTTCACCTCTCCAAACATATTTTCACAAACCCTAACCCTAGTTGTCTCTCCAAAGTGCTCCATTTCTCATCAAAATCAAGAAGAAGGGCTATTTTCTCATTCTCTTTCACTGTTCATTGCTTATTTGAGGTATAACTTACTCTCCTTCTCTGTCTACTTGTCTCTTTTTGTGCTATGGCTCCTCGCTTGTTCAACCGTGGGAAGAGAATTCGGACGGAGGGAACGTCCTCTTCGAATCCTCCTCCTTCTGTTGAGCAACGTGTTGAACAACATCCACCACCTCATCCATTGTTCAACCCTTCACGTCCACGTGATCCAAATACCTACGACGACCAACTTTTTATATCACTAGACGCATCCAATGCATGGTTCAGTGATTTTCGGACACGTTCGGTGTTTGTGGGACACCCCATTAACTTCTCTATTTTCTCTCATTATGATACACTCTTTCATGACCTATGTCTTGACGAACTTGTTACTTCTAATTCGGTCATATATCGTAGTACAATACAAATGTTTTATCGCAACTTGACTCATGATGATAGTCACATCTATTCACGTGTTGCGGGTATCGATATCTCATTTGATGATTTGACTTAGCCGAATATCTTGATCTTCAAGAGCCCAATTCTTGGGAACAGCTTGTTGAAGCTCGGTCGTTCCGTTTTCCAGACGGGATTTCCCTTGAAAGCTTCAAGGACGACTTGTGTACTCCAAACACACGTCCGCGCAAGCTTATGGCTAAATATCTAAGTCCTTATTTCTATGAACTCCATCGGATTGTTTTCAATACCATTCTACCCAAAGCAGGGTCTACCGATGAAATTACATATCTTGAAATCTCAGCTTTGTATCATCTCCACTTTTGTGTTCTTTTTAATCTTCCACGTACCATGATGGACTGGATGATTAACTGTAGGAAGAAACCACGAGCCTTGGTTTATGCCTTATATCTTCCTATGGTCTTTCGTGCGTTCCATATACCTCTTATTGGTTGTCCTTTCTTGCCTGCTCCTGCCTTCTTATCTAAGGCACGACGTCTTCAGGCAGTCGTAGCCTCTCGTGCCACTTCTGAGCATTCTGATGATGAGGAGCCCGACGCCCCTCCACTTAGACAGGATGTGCCTCCTCCTCCTGCTACTCTTGACTCCATTCAGACCATGCTCAGAGATCGTTTCGCATTGGAGGACGATCGCTGGACTCAGATGGACTACCGTACTACCCTGCAGATGAGTGCCCTCAGCAACTCGCTGCACGATATCCGGTATTCCATGTCTCGTCACCCTTCTATGCCCATTCCCATGGAGCGGGATCCTGGTCGCGACGGATATCGCATTGACGACCCCTGGGTCATGCGCTACCTGGATCCGGATGCTGCTATTGTGGACCCCAGCCGTTCATTCACTGATCCTTCAGACTCCGCTGGGCCTTCTCATGCTCCATGATGGAGATGGCTTCTACTATCTGCTGCTGCTGATGATCCTAGTTTCTGTTTTCTGATTTCCAGTTATTTATTTTATTTGGATTTATGTACTTGGGTTGTACTAAAACTCTGGTAGTTTGATGACTCTGGTTATGTGTGATGACAATTTTATGCTTATCGTAGTTTATTACTCTATGCTAGTTGCTCATTTTGATCATTTATATACAGTTTCTTCTCTATTTGGTGTGGTTGCATCATTATTATTCTTATGCAGTTATATTGCTAATGCCAAAAGGGGGAGAAAGAATGTATATTCTTGTCATACTTTTAGTATATATATGTGCTTTTGGTGCTTTTGGAAGATATTTTTATCATGCCAACAGGTTCAACGCATTATTTATGGGGGAGCTATTGTTTCTAGCTCGGCACCGTTCACCGGTTACGGGGGAGCTATTATTTCTAGCTTGGCATTGATTATGGGGGAGCTATGTTTTTGTGACCAACTGTGTCCAGGTATGAATATTGAATATACATATATTATTTTGTCAATTATCAATATGGGGGAGATTGTTGACACAAAGTCACAGTCAACCAAATATTGATAACATTGACAAAATAAGATTTGTAATAATTCAATACGACACACGACGCTCAAGTCAGACGACAGCTCAGTCTCAGCTTCTCAGTTATATTTGAGTCTGTATTTTACACTTTTGTTGAGTCTAGACTGATGTAAACTGTGTCATGCTGAGCTCTTGAGACTTGACCTATAGCTTACCCAATAATCCTCAAACTCTACCATCCAGAAAAATACCCACTGGCTATTAAGACCAGCTCTGTGCTCTGGAGACAGAGTTCGGGCCGAACTCTGCCTCCACACAGAGTTCGGGCCGAACTCTGTCCCCTAAAAATCAGCATCCCTAATTTTAGGGTTAGCTGGTTGCTAGTTGTCCAACGGCCAAATATTTAAAATTTCCTACCCGAATTCTGGCCGAATTCTGCCTACAAAAATACTATAAATAGGCCATGAATTTTCTCATTTCAAATCATCCAATCTTCTCTTCTCTCTCTCTTACAGCTCAAATAAGCCATACCCTTCCCATCTACTAGCCACAAGCCTCCTATGTCTCGAGTGCTCAGCATCTCTCAGTTAGGATTCTTGTGCAAGAGTTGAAGAAGTCGCTTGGACAATTCCAAGCAAATCGCCACTGCGATCCTTTGTAAGAAGTTGACGTGCTCTTCTGAAGTAAAGGCACGGGTTGTAAACTACTATTTCACAAATAGTGGATTTAATCCTGAGCTAGAGTTCTCAGGCCTGGACTAGTCCTCCACGAGGGAAACCAGGTTAAAATTGCTGTATTTGCGTATGCTTTCTTGCTCTTCATTTACTTTTCGTATTTTACTCTGATTATTTATAATTCGTGAAAGAGTTAATTTTTAATTGGTTATTTTTTATATAAACTCTATTCACCCCCCTCTAGAGTTGCCATCTGTCTTCAATTGGTATCAGAGCTCTGTTCTCTTTACAAGGACTAACATCCTAAGAGCTGATCCATGGCAACCACACAATCCTTGATTTCCAATCATGGTGAAGGTCAGTCCACTCATAGGCCTCCCCTATTTGATGGAACTAACTACACATATTGGAAAACAAGGATGAGTTTTTATCTCAAG
>JANAVB010021893.1:0-17923 GCA_029216955.1 Iris pallida | reverse complement strand
CTCGTATACCTATACTGGGTGCGGGTCATGACACCGTCGATCAAATTAAGTTACTGATAACTATATTGATTTGACATCTTTATCCTTAAGTAGTACCGTTCAACTTTATTTGTCATGTCGGATATAATCCAACTGTAGGGTTTACATGACAATCCTTATGAGCTCCTTAAGGGGACATCATCAACCCGATGTATCGGACATAGATTCTATTTATAATCAATAATCCATCATAAGTACAATGTTATTACACAATAATAGAGGTTGTTGACCCATAATTAATCTTACTCTTTCATAAGTCAAAGTAATTCACATTGCATATACATGTCTGTTATTATATCCGGATTAAGATCACAAGCATCCATAATAACAGAGGTGTTTGTTCACTTATGTAGTCAGTACAAAGAGAACAACCTCAAGTGGTCCGGTTTAATACACACAAAGTGTACTAGTGTAAACCTATAGTCAAGATAGACTAATACCATCAACCTTTCCAATAGATTGTCCAAGTCCATCTGGGTTGTAAACTATTTATATACTCTATAGGGAACTGATAATAAGATCCTCTGTGTGACACTACACACCATATTATCTACAATATAGAATATCAGATATTTGGATTAACACTTGTAACAAATACAATATGCAAACATTTGCCCATATGATTCTAATTAAAAATTTAAGGAAATAAAGTTACTACAAAAGTGATGCTTTTAGTATATAACCCTAACAACAACAACATTCGGCCACCTTGGTCGACACCAACAACCACCGGCCATCGCCGGAGCTTTCCTCCTCCCTACGGCCCGTAACCACCATCACCATTTACACCACCAACACCCCCATTCACTGCAGCCATCTCTGAACCCCCCAAACCACCACCAATGTTGCCTTCCCAGCTAACTTGGCTGCCCCGATCATCACAGCCCCTCAACGCCACCTCCATCATCCCCTTCGATCAACACACCACCACCACTAATACTTCACTCAGTCCCTAGCCGACCCAACACCTCGACGTTGCTGCCACCTCCACAGGCATGTTACCTCAAATCCAGTCAATGCCACAACGCCGCCACCGCCATTAATCACCATCGTCACCGCCCCCTCCAGATCCCGGCCACCCCGATTCCCTAAGCCTACCGACAAATGCCTTACCAACACCACCACCACCACTGGAACAACCCACTCCGGCCCGACATTCTATCGGCCACAACCGCGAAGAACAACAACCACCACCACACATCCTACCACCGCCAGTCCGCTGTCGACTTCCTCCTGACACCCCATTCGTCAACACCGCCACTGTCACATTTTCAATATCACACGAGAAAGACACAGACAAAGTGAGCCTAACCTGCTCTCCATCGCCCGACCCGACTACGTCATCCTCCGTCGCAGATAGATCTGTCCCGCCTCCTTGTCGCTGGATCTGGGCCGCCAGTGCTCAGATCCGCGCACCATACACTCTACGGCTGCCCCCGCACGGTGCATCCCTGTCTTTCCGCCCGGGGAGATTCTGTCTAGGTGCTTCTCCGCCAGGCGCCCAACTCCCAGATCCGCCCGCACCCCGCCGGCGAGTTCCCACTGTGAGCTCCCGTCTCTCACCCCTCTTCTTCTCGAATACTCTCCCCTTCTTATCCCTCTTCCTCACTTCTTTTTCTCTCTCCTCTGCTGTGAACGATAGCTAAATATTGAGTGGAGAAGTTGATCAAACCAAGAAACATAGTGTTGTTTTGTTCCACCAAATCTATGGTTATTATTATTTTTATGGGTATATATGATACGTCAGTAATAGAAGGAAACGAGATTTGATTTCTACTCCATTATTTTGTAACTACATGTAGGGAGCAATGAATAATAAGTTCTGATTATTATTATGTTAAGTTTATAATCAGTATATACCTAGGCTTATATGTAAGGGTATATAGGTAGAATATTTAGTAGTATTATAAATGTACAGGTATATTTATTATTTAGTATTATATCCATAAAATGATTACCAATTTTGAGAATTACACATTAATATTATTTTTTAAATTATAGTGTAACCCAAGTGTAGTATTAGACCTTGGCCATGTATTGACTTCAAAAGTAGATTTGGAACATAAAATATTATTATATTATTTTATTTAATAGTTTTGACCAAAAATAGGAATTTATAACAATTTCAAGCTATTATTAATAAGATATAGATTTTAACATTATAAATAATTTTCAAAAAAATAGTTATATCATGCTTTTCCCTTAAAGTCATAAATTGCGATTAATCTAGTCATTTCCTATTTCTTGAAGGATTGTCGTACCGAACCCTGATTCTGGACTCCAATATATCAAACTAGGATTTTTGAACTATTCTGGACTCGATGGAACTGTCAGTGCCGTTGTTTAGGACCATCTTGTGGAGCATAGCGTTGTACCTATCCCGATTCGACATGTTCGTGTCGCGCATGTCGACTCCAACCAAATTTAGGCGAGTACATTCTCTGATTGTTTTCATCATGATAGTATCTATATTGCCTACTCTAGACTACTTTACTTGATGTTGACACATTGTTACTACGAATTGGTACTATATGGATCTTGTCATGCGATATTATCCTTTTATCGGGTACATTGGGTATATTCGGTATTTCATGTTTATGTACATTATCATGTACATCGTGTACTCTTTGTATTTGTATTATTCATGTATTCTCATGTGCTCACATGTACTCTCATGTGCTCACATGTGCTTCATGTTCAAACTAACAATCATGTACGTAACGTAGTATGATCGAATCCTTGTGTATTGATTGGGGTAGGGGAGTAGAAGTAGTTATGTGATTAAATCTCTCTTGTGTAATCATGTATATGTCGATTATGCCTTCATTTTTAATCGAGTTACCGAACATGTACAACCTAAACCAATTGCATAGCTGTCTTATGCTCTAAATCACTTATATTTATTATAGTTTAACATGTTCTCTATCTTGTTCACGTACTCAGTTTCCTTACATCTTCATGATGATATTTCTCTTTTTCTCTGTATTTTCTTTCTGGCATGTCATGTATTTTACTCTATTGCGAGTTATATATATTTCCAACCATGTAATGGAACTGCTTTTAGGGTTATGTACTCCGCTCCAATCCTAACTAGATAACTAGTTTTTTTGGTAATGTTATGCCCCACACCCTGGACTTCATGATGACAGATCTCGATGTATCTTTAGATCTTGAGTTGACCTCTGGAGCGCTCTAGACCATTGTATTTTTTTATTTATGTTTTGTTATCAAATTTGTCTTTGATATAGTCTGGTAATATATGTTCATTTGTAGACTTTAGTTGCTTCAGATTTATTGATATCTTTCCTATTTCATATCTTTCTTAGTTGTTTGTAATGTGATTTGAGTACATTTGTTATTATGGATCATCTTGAGGTTGTAGATATCTATTAGGTACTTGGCAACGTTTTACCGCAGATACTGCAACATAGGCTGGGCGTGCCCACACACTCATACCCGAATATCCAGGTGTTGGTCGTAACACTAGCAGTTAGACAAGACATCCCCGTTTCGAGAGTTAGCATCGGTACAATTGATCTTGAGCATTAATAGGATTGGATATTGGTATTGGTGGATGGAATGATTCAATTATGTGGAAACACCACTCACGAGGCTTGGCTAAAATTTGTATTTTTCAGGGATGCCTGAATATGTGCACGATCTGACTCTAGTAGTAATGGCGGATTCTCTATCACGAGGCTTGGCTAAAATGTATATATTTTGGGGACACCTAGAATATGTGCACGATCCAACTAAGTGATACGTTGAATTCAAATAAGGCTAAAAGGAATGAAATGGTGTTGAGGATGTTGAAATAGTGTCTTCTAAAGAAAATATTGATGGTAGTGTGATCGTTGGATTCGAGATGCACTTGAATGTTGATTGATCGGGTGGTTTTCTCTAGAACTAAGTGGTCCATATGTGCGACAAGTATAAGTTGCACCAAGGTTTGAGTTATAGAAGTTTGATGTGAGAAAATAATAACTAAGGTGTGAGCGTGGCTCGGATTGAAGAAACACATAGGAGGAGTGTATGCGAGAATCATTGAATGTTAAATTATGATTGTTGAGGAGTGAGTACTCAGTAAGTTTCGAGGATGAAACTTTTCTGAGTGGTGTATAATGCATGAAATGTCTCGTCCCATTCAGTTCTGGAGGAATCAAAATGCGAACGACATTTGGACTTAGCCATGCGACGGCCTGCTCGAAGTCCTTCTCGGTCGAGGCAACTTCTCGCTCAGGTAGGTGGCTTCGATGAACTTGCCTTAGCTTGGCCTTTAAACTAATAAAATGACTATTTTCAATGCACTGAATAGCCTTGATAATAAAAGAGGCGAATCCACATAGCTAAAGGAATAATTCCAACTTGGGTCAGATTGAGTTAGAATATAGAAAGGTCCCACGGTCGACTTAGAATTGTGTACGGCATGCTTTCAAAATTGACACTCGGTCCTTCATCCCATGGCTTGGGAGAAGGAAAAGTATGTGTTGTCACAAGACTATGAACTTAGCATATTCTTAGGCATCGCACAATATAAATGCTTAGTAGATCATGCACGGTCCCACTGTCCAATGTTTGATAAAGTATTCACTGTCCCACCGTCCATTGCTTGGTATAGCATAATTGTCCTATAGTTGCAATGCACATTTCCATGTTGTAAGGCTTGGCATATCCTTTTCTTGGTCTTACAATTTTACGGCTTGATATAGCTACATATTCCCACGATCTCAAGGCTCGTCATATAGAGTATGACTTGGATGATAGTATCGCATAAAATACATCAGTTTAAGGTACGAGACACGATTGGTCCAATAAAAAGAAAGCCATGGGCTATGGCACTTCAAAAGAATATGACTTGGTCAATTTGAGCATGAGGGCTATCAAAATAGTCGCTTATGAGTTAAGTCAGAAAAAGAGTATGGTAACACTGAAAGTTGAAATGATACGATAACACTAAAAAATATGTTGGGATTGTAGGTCAGTCGTCGAAGTAATCCTGGTTTGGGCTCTACAAAAAAGTATGAAAAGTAAAAAAGTGAAGCAAAGGAAGTAAGTTATGATGGTTAGGCCATGCATACATTGAGTCTAGAAGTTCTCGTAGGTGCGTAGTCATGGACAACTTATGCACAAGGTTTTGCGCCCGGATTCGGTTGCCTGGGGTCACAGGACCGTATCGGCCTAAGAGGGAAGCAAGGTATTTAGGCAAAAAAATGCCACGGTGATTTGAGGACTTGAGCAGGGCTAGCTACCCTTGGCTGCAAGGGTCTCGTCTGTACCACCTACGTGTCCAAGGTGGCTTGAATTCCCAGTGACCTTTCATATAGATAAGTTGGTGTGTTGAGCGGCAATTTACATACACGATGTCGGTCAAATCAAAGAAACTGCAAGCACAGTACGAGTTATGTTAAGAAGCTATACACGGTTGCAACACCAGTATGGATCCTAAGATTTAGCTATAAGTAAAGTGCTTCGACACGAGATGTGGCGTCGAGTATTGAGTCGTTTACTCAAAGTTGCATAAGTTGGGATTTGAGTTATTTCGAGTCAAGTCAAGAAGGGCCGTGAGGCAAGTTTGGTTAAGTCATGTTAAGTTGTGAGGCACGGCCTCGATGTGAAGTACGAACTGAGTTTATAGCACACCAACTTGTTGCATTTCAAATATGGGCCAAAAGGCAAGCACGAGGTGATAAGTTGATATTGTTGGCACGAGAATGTTCTAGAGGCACAAGAATAAGAAAGTTATCGGTACGATGGCACCGTGATGGTCTAAAGACACAAAATTGGCCAAACTTCTGTCCTAAAACTGATCCTAAGGCAAGATTAGAAAGACAATAAAAAGGAACATGCTTTACAAACTAAATGAACGTGTCGGTTTTGTATCGATGGATGACGAGCTCACACGACAAGTTCGGTTGGTAATAACCATCCAACAATTTTTATGTACAAGTTACAGGTACCTGCTTGTTGAGATGGAGCTCGTTTGGACCTGCTGAGGCATGGAGTTCCTTGGTATTTCGAGACGTGCGGCCGCATTAAAGACTTCACATATACGAGACATAATATATGGACATCGCCTTCTGAATCATCCGTTGGTTCGTTATGCTATATTGAGGGAAGAGAGAGCAGAGTGACTTGTAAACAGAGAGAAAAGTGAGCTTGAGCGACTTGTAATCATGGCCTCGTGCCTCATTTGTAATCTTTGTTTCATAATCAATAAAGAGCTATTTGTATGACTTATGTTGTTTCAACTTTCTGCTCGCGACATACTGTTTATTCAATGTTTCTGCTTCGGGACTTCTCTGTAACGACCTCGTTGCTTAGCTTGTAATCGACCATTATGGAACCCGCCTTGCGTGAGTGCAATCTAGGCTCACGCAGCATCACGCCTTAGCGAGCACGATCGCTCCTACGGAAGCGAGGCATGACATTGGAGAACCGAACTCGGACAGAATTCAGTTCCCTAACGTTCAAAAATATAAAAATTTGGAGTTTCGTCTTCAGTAGATCATATTATTAGGGTTACTGGGTCAGGGTGCCCGAATTTGGTCCTTTTATATCCAGCAGGGTCCAATTATGATTTGGGTTTGTTTGGGCTAGGTTTGAGCTTAATTTTTGGTTTAGGGTTCAAACGGGATTCGTAAACAGGTTTGGCTTTTTGATAGAGAGGTTAGAAAGCTGACCAAATGTCAAGTATGACTCAATGTACATACTTTTCCTAGACTCAATAAAAAGCAAAATACATAATAAATTTGAAAATCCCATTTTGGCAAATTTTGGTGATGTTACGGTCGTAACGGTTCAGTAGGCGGCAATATTCAGTTGTCTATTTATAAGTCGTATGAATCAGAGTTTCATCGATAATTGAAATTAGGTTTAACCATGACCTATGGGCCAACAATCTCCCCTATTTTGATAATTGACAAACATTGATTGATGCGCCAAATAAAATGAACAAAACACTCAACTTTGGTTCTAAACTTTGTTTCTTGTTTGGTATGGTACTTCTCCCCATTTGTCATTTTAGAAAAATGGTATGCTCTTCTGCAAATAATGAGTCATAAGATAAACAACAAACAGAGGGTGAAATATCACAAAAAACAAGTAACATATGAATGATAAGCATGTAGCAAAAAAATGTAGCATCATCAATGAACCATAACGAAACTACATAAATTTAAAATAAAGATGTTCAGTACAAGAACTACACATAATGTCTGATATAGACTGAAGTAGCAGCTAAACCGAAACTAGTATAATGAAACTAATATAAAAATAATCAGAAAAGTATGACATCCTCTAATGTGCAAAATAAAACTAAACATAATAAACTCTAAACGAATATCTCCGTGTAATTGATGATCCCGTAAGAAATGATAACAAGTTTCTATATGCTTAGTACATGAGCGACATACAAGATTCTTACTGATATTGATAATGCTAGTATTTTCACAGAACATGGGAATGCTTTTAAAATACAGATTATAGTCTTCTAAAGTTTGCTTCATCCATAAAACTTTTGCACAACAACGTCTTGTAGTGATATACTTAGCTTCAGTTGTTGATAATGTGGCATAATTTTATTTTTTGCTAAACGAGAAGACTGAGATTTTTCCTAAAAAATGATACATGTCGTAGGTACTTTCACGATCTACTTCACGTCCGACAAAATCAGCATTCGAATAACCTATAAGGTTAAACGTGGTTTAAGCTGACTATAGTAGTCCCTTTAAGGTATCGAAAGATACCTTTAACTGTGCACAAGTGCTAAATATAATATCGGGACAACTAGCAGTTAAATACAGTAAACTACCAATCTTACCTTGATACTTACATTGATCAATAGGTTTGCCACATTCATCAAGATCAAGTTTTGTTGATGTAGCCATTGGTGCATCGATAGGTTTTGCATTGTCGAAGTCAAATCTTCAGCAAATCCCTCATATACTTCGCTTGATTGATGAACGTTCCCTGTGAATTTTGCTTGATTTGTAATCCAAAAAAATAATTAAGTTCTACCCGTCATGCTCATCTCGTATTCACTCTGCATATACTTAGCAATTTCTTGGCATAGTAGCTCATTAGTGGAACCAAAAATAATATCATAAATCTACACTAATAAAATATTCTAATCAAGAGATTTAATAAAATGTGTGGTATCCACTCTTCCTTTTTAAAAAAAACTTTTTCAAGTAGAAAGGTCCTGAGGTGCTCATACTAAGCATTTAGGGCTTGTTTGAGTCAATACAGAGCCTTAATAACTTAAAAACGTGATCTGAAAATTTAAAATCTTCAAATTTAGGAGGTTGTTTAACAAAAAAATTGTCTTTCATAAAAATACTAAAAAATGCACTTCTAACATCCATTTGAAATCATAAAAACTAGCAAAAGAATAAAGCATACAAGTGGATGCAAATCTAGTAACATGAGCATAAGTCTTATTATAATCAATTTCTTCTTCTTGGTTATAACCTTGAGCAACGAGACGTGTTGTCCATCCTTACTTAGTTTATTTTGGAATAACCACTTGGTACCAATTATGGAGTGATCATTGGGTTTAGGAAAGAGTTTCCAAACTTGATTCCTCTCAAATTGGTTTAATTCCTTTTTAATAGCAAAAATCCAAAATTCATCATTAAAGTTTCTGCTATATTTTTAGGTGGTACTTGCTAAATAAACGTAACATGTGCAGTTATATCTTTAGTAGGAAAATGATTGCTTATACCCTTAGATACATCACCTATAATCAAGTTTTATAGATGATTTATCATGAATCTCATCTTCTTTGGCAAACCTTCCCGATAGCTTGTACCGGTAGTAGTATGTTCAGATGCCTTAATGGATGTTGTACTGAGATCTTCATCATCACTCTCATTAGGTAATTTACTGTATAGAAATATAGCACCTCTAGAGGCGGTGAATAGAGTACGTGTATGTGCAGCAGAATAATAATAAGCACTTAAAAATTATATGGAAAAAAATAACTAATATAAATTAGGAAGTATTTAAGTAAATACGTAAAGTAAGGAGATCAAAAAGATCAAACTCAAACACCAGGGTTATACCGGTTTCCCTCTGAGAGGACTAGTCCTGTTTCGAGTATTCTGCTCGATGTTTAATCCACTATGCAGTGAAACGTAAGATTTGAATCCAAAGTCCTTATAACTTCTTACAATACCTGCTTTAAATCTGAAGAGCACTACTTCACATCCACAAGCCTTTGATACAAAGGACTTGTCAACTTCAGAAATATGATAAAAATGAATTGGTTTTCAAGCCTTCTTTACAATTCGACCAAACTTCTAGATCGAACCGGACTGGCTCTGGCTTGTCTATGTGTCGTAAAGGCTTTGTTTTGAAAGTGTAAAGCTTAGAGAACACTTATAATAGAGAAGAGAGGATGGGATGAGATGAAAAGAATGTGAAACTCAACTATATTTTGAAGACAGAACTCGAAAAGAATTTAGTTCCCTAACGTTCAAAAAATCGAACGTTGGAGGTGATTCTACAGGGAGACCTAATCCAATGGGATACTAGGTCAAGGTGACCGAGTTCGGCCCGAGTTCCGGTAAAATATGGTCCGAGTTCGGTTGCCCTTTGACCAGTCAGGTCTAAGTGTAGAATGGATTGGATTTTGGGTTTGGGATTTTATAAATGTGCAGGCTTTTTGTTTTTGTGGACTGTAAAAATATGACCTAGATAGGCTTATTTAGAAGTCGACTTTAGAAGCTAAGCCATGTGCCAATCTCGTCCGATGTATATTTTTTCTAGACTCATCAAAGTAGAAAATACATAATAAATAGAAAAAGTATCTTGATCAACATATGTTCTTTTTGGCTTCATAAAGACTTGATCAGATGTAGCATAGCAATTTATTGTTCATCAATCGTACCGTAGCAGTATATTATTTGTTATATTGAACACAAGTTTAGTTAGTTATCAAAATCGGTATGACCATGACCTATAGGCCAATAGACTATTGAGCTCATTAAATATAACATTAATAAAATTTTCAACGATCAATGAACGCTTACTTAAAATTTTATAACCTTTACTCTTGGCAGCATAACCAAGGAATATTCCATCACCTACCTTAGACTCGAATTTTCTAAGTTGTCATTGGTGTTCAAAATAAAACAGAGACATCCAAAATCTTTAAAATAAGAAATAATAGGGGTCCTACCAAACCAAAGCTCATAGCGTGTCTTTTTTGATATAGGTAGAATCGAAACCCTATCAAAATATGACAAGCTATTTTTACAGCTTCGACCCAAAAATATTTCTGATGATTATATTGATAAGCATAACTAGCCATATCGCTAAGAGTTCTATTCATCCGCTCCATAACACTATTTTGTTGGGGAGTTCTAGGACATAAAAATTCATGAGAATAACCATTTGAATCCTAAAACTTTTTGAAATCAAAATTTTCGAATTTGCCTCCATGATCACTTTGGATACGAGTAATCATGACTTTTTGTTTTGAACATTTTTTGTAAAAACTTTCAAATTCAAAAAGTGTATCACTTTTATTTAATAAAAAAACCCAAGTATATCTAGAGAAATCATCAACAATAACAAAAGCATAGAGTTTTCCTCCAAGACTTGCGACTCTATTAGGTCTAAATAAATCTATGTGCAGTAATTGCAAAGGTCTAGAAGTACTTACATCGTTGATGGACTTAAATGATGACCTAGTTGCTTTATTTTTCTCACATTCTGCACATATCATATCCTTCTTGAATGTAATCTTTGCTAATTTTTACCAATTTCATTGTAGACAATCTGGAAATTGTATCTATGTTGGCTTATCCTAGACTCATGTGCCACAACCAGCTTTCATCTTTGTTGGCTATTAGGCATCTACCTGCATTTTTAGTATTCCCTGACAAGTAGAAAACATAAATATTAGCCTCTCTAATCCCTTCATAAATAAATTCTTAGATAATCTTTCATATATAGAACATTTGTCTTTTACAAAATTAATATCGTTACTATTTTCAGCAAGATGACTAACACTGAGTAGATTATGTTTTAATTATGTAACTAGACAAATATGTTTTATAATTAGATAAGGAGGAATACCAACATTTCTATTACCTGTAATATATCCTCTTAGATTATTGCCGAAGGAGTGGCATCCTTCTTTTTTCATCGAGTGTTGCCAATAGAGATGCATCAACAATTATATACTGCGAGCACCCGCTATCAAGAATCCACTTGCTTTTAGCATGAGAGGGTTGGCCCACCTACAAAATGAGTAGATGTGACCTTTGGTACCCATTTCTTTGAGGCCTAAAAATGTTAAAGTCTTTGGTATCCAAGTATACATTCATGTCTACTAGTTTTCTAACTTTGTAGTACTATAAAATGTGTCCACGTTGACCACAGTAATTACACACAATAAAGGTGTTGGTGATTGGTGTTAGAGTATGGACGAGTCTTTTGTGACTTTCATGGATACTTATAAAAGAAAGTATGTTTTTATGTAGTATATGGCTTGTTTGCTTTCTTGAGCATGTTTTACCGTGCGTGACTTTGGGTTGTGTCACTGGACTAGACTTGGATTGTGTCATTACCACATTTCTTGGTTAGGGGTATTTTTGTCATTCATATTATATATATATATATATATATTATATATATATATATATATATATATATATATATATTTTATATGGGCTAGTATCTTGATACCTGTCATGAGAAGTCATGATTGGATCTATCGTACTAGTCGGGGATGGGGAAATATTGGTAGATTATCTGATCATACCCCATATACTTGTGCATAGCTCACTCTCAACTCACATAAGGTGTAGCCTGATCTTACTTGTACTTGTGCATAGCTTTTCATATACGACTGGCCTGATCTATTACTAGTACTTGTACATAGCCAATCACAAATAAACTAATACTTTAAGGTACAGCTTAATTGTTCATGCGCTATTCTAGTTTATACCTGCTGATATATTCATGCTCTGGTTACTTACAATTCATTACTTCCTATGTCATGATTACCTGTCTTCTTATTGTTCCAGCATTACTTTTACATCTTGTATTTCTATTACTTACTATTTTTATAGCTTTTGTCAATTTAATGGAATTGTTGTTGGTTTATGTACTTCGCTCCAATCCTGACTTGATAATATTTTTCAGAGGATCTCGAGGACTTTTGTCCCGCATATTTTGGACCTTGAGTAGATGATGGATACATCCAAGAACCACAAGAGAAGCTAGTTCCCGTAGACGAGTCACCACTAGTAGTGACTTAGCTAGTTTAGCTAGTAGTACTGGATTTGTTTCCAGCTTATGAGACATTGAGTTATTATTTTGAGACTTATATTGATGTTGAGATAGTTAGACTTATAGACTTTTTGATGTTGGCTTGAGATATATATTTCTAAACATCTTTTGGTTTCTCTTTTTATATCACTATCGTGCCATTTATCTTCCTTATTGTTTATTGTGATTGAATATGGATATTATCATTATATTGTCCTCCTTTTGGATATGAGAAATCATTGTAAGGTTACGATACATTCATGAGATGTGATAGTTAGCATTGTTGACCTAGACAAAGTTCTAACATCGATGCTGCGGCATAGGCTGGACGTTGCCACGCACTCATACCGTTATAAAGGGTACGGGTTGTGACAGATTGGGTAATAGGTACGACCAATTTTTCTAGCTTTATCTCTATCTTTTTAGAGATAACATGTGCCTTATCATATTTATCAGATAAAGCATCTAGTCTTTGTGTACTATGTAATATTTCTTCTTCTCTATCTCATATAAATCATTGAGTTTAGCATATTCTTTCTTGTTTTCAATACTATGAAGAGCATCATGGAAACTCAACTTAAGTGTCGATAATTCTTTCGTGTCACTAGTGGAAGGTGTATCTCTAATTTCATTCAATAGGGTAGATTGCTATTCATTCTCTAGCATGCATTATTTGATCACCTTTCTAGACTGCTTATACTTATCAGGAATCTTCTTGTGTTCATCAAGTAAATAGTTGAATGCATCAGTTAGTTCATCGAAAGTAAGTCATCGTAAAGTAGATTTGTAGATACCTGATCAAATGTAATTAGACATACATTTGCATTTTTATGAGTGCCTTCTTCTTCTTCTGAAACACTAGCTTTACTTTTGTGACATATGCTCGTATTTGCATACTTTCGCGATGATAGCCTTTTACCTTGACGTTTATAGCAATTTACTTTCTTTGTACACGGGTAGTCCTTTATATGTCCCAACTTTTTGCATCCGTAATAGACAGGTTCTTCTTCATTGTTCTCCTGATGACCCTTCTTCTTTTGGTTTGATCGCTCTAACCTTATAAAAATTTTAAAATTTTGAACAATAGAGACTATTCCTTACCATCAGAATCTTCATCTCCGGTTTCCTCGCTGGAGACTTTCTTTAAATGAGCCTTGAATGCTATCGACTTTTCTTTCAGAGAGAATTCCTCAAAGTCTTTAAGATCTAGCTCGTAGGTCATTAATTTTTCCATTAGTGTCTCCAGCGTCATGGTGATGAGGTCATTTCCTTCAATGAATGTTATATCCTTGGGGTTCCAGTTCTTGGTTAATCCCTTAAGCCCTTTACATATCATCTCGTGATTACTATATTCTTGGCCAAGAGAATGTAGAGGATTAGTAATCAAGGAAATGAGTAATCATTTATGTGATTGATTCACCCGACTTCATCCTGAAAGTCTCATACTCATGTGTCAACCTACAAATCTTGGATTCCTTCACTTGTGAAGTACCTTCATAAGTTACCTCAAGAAGTTTGTAGATTACGTGTAAGGTGGCACATGTAGATACTCTATGAACTCATAAGTCTTATTTATAGCACAAAATAAAGGATTTATGGCTCTAGCATCAAGACTGGTTAATTTTTTTCCAAGTCAGTATATCTATCATGGGGCTTATCTACAAGGTTGCCATCAATCACTATTCTAAAAGGCTTTTTGTAGTTGTCTATGACAATTGACCAAAGATCAAAGTCAATGACTTAAGGAAGAAGCTCATCCTTGTTTTCCAATAGGTATAGTTGGTTCCATCAAATACAGGGGGTCTATTTGTGGATTGGCCTTCACCGGTGAATATAGATTTTACGGTTGTCATGTGTATACTCGAGAGTGTTATATAAGATAAGATAATATGCTCAGAAATCAATTGTAGGACCGTAGAGCAACTCAAGAGGGGGATGAATAGAGTGCAGTGAAATAATAATCCTCAATTTAAACAAAGAAGTAGTAACCAACTATAATAAGATAACAGTATAAAATTGCGTAATGTAATAAGTAGAGCAAACACAAACGCTGAAGTTTATATTTGTTTCCCTCTATGAGGACTAGTCCAGTCTCGAGAACTCTAGCTCGATGTTGAATCCACTATAAAGTAAAACGAAAGCTTTGATCCGAAGAAATTGTAACTTTTTACAGACTCTCATGCTTTTAATCCGAAGTGCACGACCACTTCACAACCACAAGCTTTTGATACGAAGAGCTTGTCGGCGTCAACTCAGATAAAAATATAATTGTTTTCAAGCCTTTTTACAACTTTAACAAACTTCTAGATCAAACTACACTGGTACTTTCTGGCTAGGAATTGTAAAGCTTAGATTGGAAATTTTAAAGCTCAAAGGAACTCTTAAAGGGATAGGAGGAGAGAAGAGTGAGTTGATATGAAATGGATGAAAAGCTCTTCTATTTATAGAGTTGATGGGGAACCAAACTTGGGCAGAGTTTGGTTCCCTAACGTTTAAAAATATAAATATTGGAAGTCTTGTTTTCAGGTGGGCCTTTAGGGTTGCTGGGTCGAGATGATAGTGTTCTGCCCAAGTTCGGTCCAAGTTTGATTGCTTTGTATCCAGCAGGTTGTAACACTCATGTCCCAAAATATGCATGACTAGTAGATTGTATACATGCCAGCTACGTATCGAGAGGACTCCAGTACAGCTTGAGTACATATAAGCTATTTTGTTGTCCTAAATATACTATATCTTAATCCACTAAATAATAATAAAAATGACGAATCAAGTGCACTAAGGTTGATCAGACCGTAATACACTGATTCTAGATTAGATAAATATATTAGAGTGGATCCCCAATAATACATTTATCATCAACAAGCTAAAAGAAAATGAAGCTTGTAAAAGACTAGGCTATAACAACAGCAAAAATCAAATATAGGAAAAAATATAAACGAAAGAGTTTGATTATAGCATTAACCACATATACCATAAGTCTTGGAGAAGCACTCACATCCTACCATGTATTCTACCATGATAACACCAGCTAATACCTGGAGAGATCACCAGGTCCTCAAGGGACTAGCAAGATACATAAAACATGCCTACTATGACATCATACAACATGCAAGAAAAACATGAAAAACAACTTCTAGAACAAGAATAAATATCATATGGAAGACTCTATAGATCATGACATGTCATATGAAAAGTAATACTAAGTATCACTACAAATGAATCGAATGACCGTAGCCCTGCATGGTACTCCGGTTCTATAGCAAGTCGTCCTGCGTGGTATTCCCTAACTATAGTGAGTCTCTATCATAGCCCTGCATGGGTCTCCTGAGTCGAGAGTGGTCAAGTACCCAAACCTAGCATCGGTCGAAGGTTAAGTAAAAGTAACATGGAATACGTGATTGAGTCGAAGTATCATGGCACACGTGATCAAGTCAAGTCACTCAAGCAAACAATGATATCGAAGTTAGGTGTAAAAATATAACTCATGATGAAAATAAATGATAACTGGTAAGAGACATGAAAATAAATCATGACAAGACTGCAAATATAGACTAGAAAATAAGACATGAACGAGAACAAATAATAAGTACATGCTTGTAAGTAAACTGTACAAAGTTGGCAAGGTATACTTGCTTGGTGGTAGCGCATTGAACCAACAATATCCAATCACTCAGTAAGCCACAAAAGTCAAACTCTCGCAAATGAATTCGGATTCAGAAACAGACATCACCAACGTATTCGATATAAGAAAAATATCTACGTTTGACTACCTATAAGTCCAATTATGGACACAGGGGCAAAACAGTTATTTTGGGTCAAAATAGTGTCCGCCGTTGGAACTACTTTGTACCAAAAAATGTGCCAGAATCTACGGTCTCTAAATTTGACAAATTATACACCTACGAGTCTATTTTTTCGATATGAACCCAACAGTATGTTTAATTTTCGATTCCGATGGTCCGTTCATAAAACCGTCTGTTGAGTTAGGTCGTGGGGCCATCAAAATAGCGTTTTAGTCGACTTTCTCAGAATCAGACCAAACTTGACTCACAGGACCAAAACAATGATACGAGTCCAGTGGCCCAAGTTTCGTCGCGATGTGACAAACATGCATAATGTAATTGGGATTTTTTTTCTTTTGATATATTTTTTTTTCTTTTGATATATATATATATAATATAATATATATATATATAGATATATATATATATATAATATAAATATATAGATATATATATATATATAAAAATAAAATAAAAAAAATAATATATATATATATAATATATTATTTATTTATATATATAAACCAAAACAATGATACGAGTCCAGTGGCCCAAGTTTCGTCGCGATGTGACAAACATGCACAATGTAATTGGGGTTTTTTTTTTGTGACATGATATATATATATATATATATAGATATATATAATATATATATATTATATATATCTGTGTGTCCTCTGGAAGAACCGGAACAAATTTAGGTATGAAGGTCGCCAATTCACCCCGGACCAACTGACCCGAAGTTAGGCAAATTCTTAAACTCAGGAACCGATGCGCCCACTCCTCGTACCAGTTTTGGCAGGCTTTGCTGTAGCATCGATGGCGACGCCTATTCGTGCTCGCTTCGTGTTTTGTTTTCGTTTCCTTTAGTTGCTCTTCACGCTTGACGCGCTTACTTGTGGGCTTCGACATTTTGCGCCAGATACATCAATAGAAGTTCTCTTGTTAATATAATATATATAATATATATATATATTAGTATATATATATATATATATAATACCTACTACAAATATATGTACTATTTTAGAATATTTCTAGTAGGTATTATTTGTATTTTATTCTAAGATATATATATCCATATAGATATATATATACTAGATTTTAATATAGACATATGTATAATATATATATATTTTAATATATATATATATATATATATAATTATCATCTATATATATATATAAATATTCTAAAATATATATATATATATCTATATATATATATATAGATATATATAATTATATATATATATATATATTATATATATATATATATATATATACATACATTGTATTTTATATATATACATATGTCTATAGTATATATTTTTGTTTATATATTTTATAATAATATTTTATATATATATTTTAATATATATATTTTATATATTTTATATATACATACAATGTATATATTTAGATATTAGTTTTTAATATATGACATATGTATATATATAGATATATATATATATATATATAGATATTATCTATATAATATTATGTATATATATACTATTTCAGAATATTTCTAGTAGGTCTTATTTATATTTTATTCTAATAGATATATATATTATATATATATATATATATATATATAATATATATATATATATATATAAAATATATATATATAATATATATATATATATTATATATATATATATATATATAAGAATTTGCCTAATGACTTCGCGGGTCAGTTGATCCGGGGTGAATTAGCGACCTTCATACCTAATTTGTTCCGGCTTCCAGGGACCCACATGTATATATATATATGGTATTTTTTTTTTTTATATTTGTATATATATGTGTCAAAAGAAA
>JANAVB010021892.1:0-30409 GCA_029216955.1 Iris pallida | reverse complement strand
GATGATATGCTAAACTGAACTAGAGATGAGTTCCCAAACTCTCCTGCAGGCTGCGCCAAAGTGCGACGTAAATCTTGAATCCCGGTCCGAGGTGATACTGACTGGCACTCCGAGCAACCTGACAATCTGCCTGAGGTACATCTCTGCTAACTGAGCTTCGACTGACCAACTCTGAACGGGAGGAAGTGAGCTACCTTCGTGAGCCTGTCAACTATAACCCAAATAGCATCTCGAGCAGCTGGGATCTAGGTAATCCGGTCACAAAATCCATGGTCACATGTTCCCATTTCCATTCTGGAATCGGCAAGGGCTGAAGAAGTCCAGCGGCCTCTGATGTTCAGCCTTTACTTGTTGGCAGACCAAACAACGAAGATAACCGGGCTATCTCTCTCTTCATGCCATTCCACCAGAAATGCTGACGGATGTCACGGTACATCTTCGTACCGCCCGGATGAATGGATATTGAGAACTGTGAGCCTCTGCCATGATCTCCTGTCTGATATCTCCACTGGGTACACAAAGACGCTTCCATGCCTAAGTGTACCGTCTTTATGAATGCATAACTCCGGTCTTCGTCCTACCTCACACTCTGCTCTGAGTCGCTGAAGCTTGGAATCTGCTGACTGCGCCATCCGGATCCTCTCGACTATAGTGGACTGAACTTGCATGCTGGCCATCAATGCCACACTGGAAGGGAGAACACTTCAATACCCATTTTCTGAAGATCTCTAACAGTTCTGGTTGCGCTGTTAGGAAATAAGCTCCGGCTCTCCTGCTCAATGCATCTGCAACGACGTTGACCTTCCCAGGATGACTGCAAGTTGACGTCATAATCCACAAGAAGCTCCAGCCACCTCCTCTGACGCATGCTAAGATCCTTCTGGGTGAAAACATACTTCAGGCTCTTGTAGTCGGTAAAAATCTCTATCCTATCTCCGTACAAGTAGTGCCTCCACAACTTAAGTGCAAACACTACTGCTGCCAGCTCCAAGTCATGGGTTGGGTAATTCCTCTCATGATCACGAAGTTGTCGTGACACATAAGCTATTACCTTCCCATGCTGCATCAGAACACATCCTAAACCTCTGTCTGAAGTATCACAATACACTGAGAATCCTCCGGTTCCATCTGGAAGCGCGAGAATGGGAGCCGTCATCAAGCCTCGCTTCAACTTCTCAAAAGAATCCGACATTCTGCTGTCCAAGCAAACTGCACATCCTTGCAGGTCAATTGGGTCAATGGCGCTGAAATCCGAGCAAATCTGAAACAAACTGCCGGTAGTAGCCGGCCAATCTAAAAAACTGCGAACTTCTGCAACGGTGCTGGGTACTGGCCACGACTCAATGGTCACGATCTTCTGGGGATCCACTTCTACTCCTCCTCGAGTGATGATGTGACCCAAGTACGAAATGCGATCGAGCCAGAACTCGCATTTACTGAACTTGGCATATAACTGGTGTTCCCTGAGAGTCTGAAGAACCACACGAAGATGCTGCTCATGCTCCGCCTCGCTCCTGCTATAGACCAGGATGTCATCCAAAACACAATCACGAACTGATCCAAATAGGGCATGAAGATACGATTTATGAGATCCATGAATACCGCCGACGCATTGGTTGCTCCAAAGGGCATAATAAGGACTCCCAATGCCCATACCTCGATCTGAAAGCTGTCTTCGGAATGTCCTGCTCTCTGACCCTGGTCTGATGATATCCTGAGCGCAAGTCGATCTTCGAGAATACTGCTGCCCCTTTGAGTTGATCAAACAAGTCATCTATCCTCGGAAAGGGTATCTGTTCTTGATTGTCACTGAGTTCAAGGTACGATAATCAACACATAACCTAGACATACCATCCTTCTTTTTTACAAGAAGCATCGAGCTTTCCAAGGCGATCCACTAGCACGAATGAATCCCTTGGTTCGAAGTTCTTCAATCATCTTGTACAAGATCTCCAATTCTGACGGCGCCATTCTGTAGACTCTCTCTGACACTGGGGCTGTTCCGGGAATCAAGTCTATGGTGAACTCGATCTCTCGCTCTGGCGGCATACCTGGAAGTTCTTCTGGGAAAACATCTGGAAACTCTTCGACTATCCGGGACAACTGCACTCCTGCTACCGCCATCTGCAACACTGGAGGAGAAGGCTCAACTGCGCCTCGGAAAAAAACTCCGACTCGCCTGGAATGCTAAAACAACCCTACCAATATGGCAGTCTATTCTAGCATACTGGTTCCTCAACCAATCCATCCCTAAGACCACATCATAATCGGCCATCGGGAATTCTATCAATCTAGCAGCAAATTCCTTACCGCTAACTACGATCCGACACGAGGAAAACACCCTATCGACTCCCACAAGTCCGTTACCAGTAAGTATATTAAGCCTTACCGATAATGACTCGGGCTCCAATCCTATCCGTGTCGCAAATCGTGCAGACATAAAAGAATGTGATGCACCAGAATCAAATAAAGATGAAGCTGGAAAGGAGTTGACGAGAATAGTACCTGCCACTATCTCTCCTGGTGCCAATCCTTCCTCCATGGTCATCACCATAGCCTGACCATGCCCTCGGGATGCTGGTCCCCTATGCTGAATTTCTCGCTGCCTATTCTGGCTCTGGACTTGGACTTGTGCATACTGCTGGGGGTTCTGCTGCTGGAACATCTGGGACTGAGGCGGCATGGGCCTCGGTAATGGATACTGCTATTGCTGGACCGGAGCTGGTCCTCTCACCGAAGAGCTAGAAAGGTTGGACGATGATGAACCACCCCTATTCGGGCAGGATCCAACCCTATGGTCTGCTGCTCCACAAGCCACACAATCCCTGTGCCCTGCGGCACTCTGCCACTACATGGCCTGGCTTCCCACAATGAGAACATCCCACTGCGGAAGACTGCTTCTGCTTCTGCTTCTGCTTGCTGAGGGTACGTCGGGGCTGAATGCTGAACCGACGTTACTGAGGCCGCCCACCTCGGCTCCAATAGTCAAAGTCCTGGCTGCCGGGGCTGGAGCTGAAGACTGGTTCATCTGGCCGTGGGATCTCTTCCGACCTCCGGCCCTATCCACAATCCTCTGGGAGGTATACTCATGCCTCCTAGCTGCTCTCAAGACTGCATCAAAAGTCTGATGCTCGAACTGCTCAACTGCCAATAGAATCTCCAGGTGAATCCCCTGCTGGAATCGCTGGGCTCTATCATACTCGGTTGCCAACAAGGTGGGAGCAAACCGACTGAGCCTCGAAAACTCGGCCGTATATCCATCGACCGTCCTGTCCATCTGCTTCAGATTGGTGAACCTCGTCTGTAGATCATACCGAGCTACAGCATCAAAATACTTGGTCTGGAATCTCTCTCTGAACACCGCCCAAGCAATGGGTGCTGCTAATCCAACGGCCTGAGCCGCCCACCAGCTGTGGGCCAAATCTAGCAACTACAGGCACACCACGGCTACCTTCTCGTTCTCTGGGGTCCTGGCTGCTTCTAGAATCACCTCTGTGTCCTGAAGCCAAGCATCTGCAGCGATAGCATCTTCACTACCGTCGAAGAAAGGAGGGTTCAAGCGCTTGAAGCTGTTGGCCGCGCTGTTACCCTGATGACCGCCCCTAGTCAGAGCATCCGTCACTGCCTGGTGCAAGGCATCTCCTCGACGATCTTGGGAAACTATCAAGGTCCTGACGAGACCTACCAAGGCCATCATCAGGCTCGATAGGCTGAACTGGCTGGACTGGTGGCTCTCCGCCAGAAGGCACGACTCTGGAGGCTACTCCCGAATGCTGGGCTTCATCTCCGGGTTGCTGCTGATCCACGGAAAATGCTCCGCCTTGCTGACCGGCAGGTCCAGGAACGATGCCGCTGAAGAAGACGACATGGAGAACAATAAGGAAGGACCAGGACAGATCAATGATATAAGCATGTGATCAGGACAAGAATCCAGGGATTCAGAGAACACGAACAGAGATCAAGGTGCATACTGATTGAGACATCTATTCGGTAAATCCTCACATATTTTGATTTACAAGACCTGCATGGGCCCCACTTAAACCATGTCACGCCCCAGAACCAGAATACTGGAGAGCGGGGGCAGACATAGCCAGCTACGTATATGAAATGGATTCCATCTCGCTATACGATTATGGCTGTCTAGATACATGAGGGTTTACTACAAGCCAACAGTCTCCTATGGTCATGAACAAGCCTAGTGTCTCAATCACAAGCAAGTAAGTAAATATTACAAGATGTATGATCATTAAATATACAATAATAAGGCGTCCCAAATATTATATATTCAGCTGATCATGAAGCTAGTCGTTACAAAATGTTAGGACTAGCAGAGTTTAGTCATACATGATCAATCCTAGGATCTGTCAATCATGTTACAGCCCGTAGGCAGACAATAAGTAAGTGCAATCGAGCTAAACAGGTGCTCGTCGGCTAAACCTCAAAGAATATTTTTTACAATAGAGTGGGAGAGCCAAAAATAACCCACTCGTTGTCCTGGTTACGCCTGGTGTTCACCATCGGGCTGGAAAAGCGGTAGATCCTCTGGAGCTACTCCGAAATCTGGCCATACAAAACCAGCTGGGTCAGATCCCAGAACGAGCAAGTGCCACAAAGGAAGCTTCACTTAGGAACTAAACCAGCAATCAGCACAAAGTATAAATAAATAAGAACAGTAAATAGAGATACATCAGGATGATATACGACGAGATAACCATGGGACTATTCAGATAACCAGGTTACAACCCGTAAACCAAACAAGGACCGAGGTTGTAACCCTTCGTCTGAACAGAACTTGGAATTCTCACCATTTATCGGTAAAATAAATACAGGCTTTCTGGTCATACAGTAATCTGGAACAGAATCAGGATAAGACTAGACTGGTTAGACTCCATCCAATCATTTCACGGCCAAGCAAGAATTACGGCTTGATACTTTAACTAACTAGGGTTATCACAGGCCTAGTTACTAGCAAGATGCAGTGAGATTATTCCACAGCCACAAGTCCTGCAGACCATCCAGGTTACCCGGGTTGAAAGATTAGGGTTGAATTCAGGTGGGTACATCCTCCAGGAAACGCATGTACCCTTAGGTAGCTTGAAGGGTGCAACACATAACAGTGTGCTAAAAATGTGCCCTACTCGACGGCAGGCTACAGATCCCAAGGCGCGCCCAGGTAACGGAATTGCCTGTAGCTGGGAGATCTCTTTATGACTAATATATTATCTAGTTATTTAGCCTTAGTCCATTTCAGTAGGTACTCCTGACCGTGGTACTCAGGAGTCCCCTCCTAGACATGATACAACAGGACTGGATTATTTGTACAAGCACAATCGCCCACGGTGTCTGGGTTAATTATACAGGTCATGTCATGTCAGGTAGCCGTCGCAACAGCTTATCAAGATATATCATGTCAGGTAATAATGTCAAGAGTTCTGGTCAAGAGTGCGCTACGACGGGCCACCATCAGGTCATGTCATGTTCACTTGTCACCCCATGTCATGTACAATTGTTATTTCAATCATGTTAATCAAATCGTGATTTATCAAGTTCAGGACAAAAGACGTAAGGATATAAAATGAGCATAAAAATATACAATAGGGGTTTACAAGACATGGGCAATTAATAATAAAATAGTACACAGGGCTATTGGAGAGCCATGCGGCTCAGGCATATGCGGCCAGGAATGATCTCATGCGGCTGAAAAGAGGACAACCCATGCGGCTCAATAGGGTCAGGCGCATGCGGCCAAGGAGATAATCCATGCGGCAGCAGCTCATGCGGCTGAGGGTCCAAAGCTCATGCGGCTGAGGAGAAGGAGGCATATGCGGCTAGCGGGAAGAGTGGGGTATTATGCGGCTGCAGGGGGAAGGGTTCCTGCGGCTGAGAGCAAGTGCTTGTATACGGCTCAGGAAGTTGAGCCCCATGCGGCAAGCGGGAAGCAGGTTCATACGGCTCGGAAAGGAGTTCTCATGCGGCTGGTCAAGTAAAGTCCCATGCGGCCAGCGGGGGAAGAGGGCGCATGAGACTAAGTCAGAGCATTCATGCGGCTGGAAGAAGCGGGGTCCTCATGCGGCCAGGGGGGCGCATGCGGCTAAACGGGTAACGTCTCATGCGGCTCAAGAAGTACAGAGTATATGCGGCTGGGGATTGAGCGAGTTATGCGGCTAGATGAGTTTGGCCTTCATACGGCTCAAGTACTTCCAGCCATGCGGCTGAAGAGAACACTTGTCGCATGAAATATTCATGCGGTCAAGTCACAGTTCATCATCTCCAAAATTCCGAGAAGAACACCATGAGAGCCAAGTTCCCAAGCTCCATAACTCTATCATCCGGAGCCCAAATCCGAACTTCCATAGGTCAAATGGGGCAGAATGAAATGCTCTACAACATAGAACCATCAAAACTTAGAAATAACAAGATTAAGTAGATCAAATCCAAGAAATCCAAAAAAAAGTAAACTTAGATCTACAAGAATCTAGCCATGGAAAGTAAAAATGTCAAGTACTAAAGTGAGTTAAAATGCTATAAGGAAGAGGATGAAGCAATAAAGTTGGAGTTCCTCCATGAAGCAAGTTGTACTTGCCTAGACCTCTCTCCCTCTCTCTGGTAGGTGAAGAAGTAAATGGAAGAAGAAGGAAAGGTTAATGAAGAGAGAAAGATGAATGGGATTAATAAATGGTAGTGGTGGTGGTAGGTAGGGGGTTCACCCCTTGGTCCATGATGAACCAATAGCAATCCCAAACCGAACCAAGCCAATTCGAACCAAGAATAACCCAAGCCAGGATAGAAACTAAGCAAAAATTATGCAATACAAGATAAAATACGTACACGTATTCCAAAATACGTAATACGAACCACATGCATTACAACATGCTAAAAATGATCAAGAAAAAGAGTGGAAAAATTAATTAATAATCAAATTGTCTAAATCGACCCGAAGTTGTGTGAAGCAGAAAGAGTACAAGGGAACAAGTTTGGATGGGACATTATATACCATCAGGAAGGTAATATCCGCTACGAAACTCGTAAAGAAGGTTTCCAGAGTTGAACATCCCTGACACTCCAATTATCAAAGGCACGGGAAAGTACTCTGTTTTACTTAACAAAATGCCTGGAAATCAGATTTTAAAAATAAAACGAGAAAAGTACAAGAAGTACAAATTTGATTCTGGGAAGTATTGCTATGAAAGTCTGATCTGTAAATGATCACTTTGTTCCTTGGACCATACGATGATGATGAAGATCACTGCTAGAAGATGAACAATTGGAAGAACTAAGTCACAGAAAGGTATCGACGCATTTGGGCACTGATGATGAGGCTGAATGCTTTTCTGCTTTGCTTCACTCTGTTCTGGAAGAAAAGTTGAAGAAGAATGCTCCGAAAAATCAAAGTCTCTGGGCTCTGATATCTATGTATTCTCTCCTTTTTTCTCTCTGTCTTATATGAGAAAAATCAGTCTATTTATAGACTTGGCTTCTTGTGCGTAAAAACTCAGCAAAAGTTCCGTCTTTACGCTAACAACTGCCACCCATGACCGAAGTCATCCTCTGCATACGTTGACACGTGTCCCATCATTTTAATAAGAATAGGATGCACGTACACACGTTCTTCGAGAAGTGTGGCATGAAAGCCATGTAGGCAAACCACGTTCTGAATTGGAATAGGGCGTAAAAACAACCCAAATATACCCTGAGCGTAAAGTAGTAGACTAGGCATACAATAGCCCTGATGTAGACTTCCCGCGTAAAGTGGTTGTTAAATAACCTTGAGCGTAAAAGTAGCCCAAATAAACCTTACGCACACATCAACCGTTGAGCGTAAAAACTCGTATAGTCTCCGTGCGCAAAAGAAGCTATATTATGAGCGTAAAGTGGCTCAGTCCACATACTAAACGACAAATGGGCCTTTGTGTAAAACAAATCCCTTTGATTTCTGTGATATATGCCATCATTAAATCTTCATGTCAGACTTTGCATTAAATGCAAGACTTGACAGCTTTGTCCAACGTAAAAGTGGCTAGCCTGTCTTGGGCATAAATCATTAGCTTTGACCCTGGCGTAAAATGATTAGCCTGCTTCAGGCGTAAAGTGATTCAATTTGAATGGAATGATCCATCTCTTTGACTCATTCTTATGAAGCACTTTTTACGCTCCTACAAGACCCCTTCAAAGTTTTCAAATATCTTCAAAATTTGAAACACTTTGAACAGAAGCATAAAAGTTGAGATTTGACCAGTCAGCGTAAAATTCGGGATACTCAACAGTCATCCGCGTAAAAGTGGGGATATCCAACAGTCGGCATAAAATCAAGAAATAGTGTCGGTCAACACTTAACCGTCACAATGAATTTTCTTTTCGAAACTTTCGAATGCCTTTTTACCTCCCCGAGTTTGCATTAATAATGAACAATTTCCCAAAAGGAATATGAAGAGTTGATTTGATTGTATAAATAAAGAGAAATTCTTCATTCTTCTTGCCATTCATCCTCATAGTGACATGGCGCCAAAGAAAGAGATTAACAATGAAGAGGCTTCTAGCTCCAGGCTTGATTTTGAGCGAGCACGCAATTTTGTAGGGTGCTTTGGACTGACTCCAGCATCTTCAGTCGCATCGATGGTGGTCCTCCAACTGCATATGAGGGATCAGGAGATGCAGAAGCATTTCTTAATTTGATGCGTCGCTCCGGGATTCGCAACATGCACGACTTATGTGCCTCCCTTCGTCACCCAACGAAGAAGAAAAAAATAATATTCCATGCATTACGACTCTTTTATGTGTAGGGGTCCACTCCCCCCCTTTTTAAATAAAATCTTGATGTTAATCTCATCTGTTGGTACATAGAATTGTTCAACACTTCTTTAACTGCATTTATGGTTGTTTATTCCCAAGAGAAACAAAACAACACGTGGCATCTGCTTTGTGGTCACGAGCGCCTATTTAGTAGGATCTTTTCCGAAATAGACTCATGCCAACCGTTTCCTCAACCCTTATAAATAGTTGAGTTTAGAGAATGTTTTATACATCCTCATTCTCATTGTCATTTTTCTGGAGATAGCTTTCTGCCTCTTTGCCAGAATTCACTCTTCAACAAATGACGATCCTTTCTGCTTTTGATGTCATTCTTCTGTACGCTCGGTCACCAGATATTGATTCAACAAGAGCCGAAACATTTGGCCTTTATGGTAAGTTTGGTCGTAAACCATTGTTTGCCTTTGATCTTTTTGTTGAAAACAGATACTCACGAGCGTAAATCCTTAATAGATGTAGAATCTCATAAGAAATGCACGGGCGTAAAAAGCCTTGTTGAATAATATACTCCTGAAACGTTGGCGTAAAAAGCCTTGTTGAATGAGGAGCACATGAAACAATAGCGTAAAAGCCTTGTTGAATAGGGTGCACATGAGACACTGGCATAGAGAGTCCTGTTGATTTGAATGCTCATGAATCACGGGCGTAAAAAATATCAAGCATAAAGTCTTGTTGCCTGTTGAAGATAAAACAAGATGCGTAAGCATCTGTTTTCAGTTTTAATTAACTAATACGCGTCTGATGATACTTCTATCTAAAACACTTCTTCTTTGTTGTTTTCTGCAGAAGTTTGGCTGAAGAGCTTTTCCAGAACCGGTATTGGCGACTTTGACGCTGTGAGGAGCGTTCTTCTGACATCAACGACTCAGAAGCTCATGCGCTTTTGACGTGCAAATCAGACAACTCAGAACTCTTCGTGGGATAGAAGGGTCTTCCTCTGTTGGTAGGAAGAGCCTTTATACACGGAGAGTTGGATGGTGGAGTCAACTCTAACCCAAGAAATTGGGTAGTAGAGTTCCTTTCACGGCAGAACTAGGAATCGTATCCCAATGCTGGATACATTCCTATCTCCTTTGAGAGGCCGCCACTCCTCCACCAGTTGTATTGGCAGCAACACGTCTTCGGGCTGCCATACTCTGGGATTCTCCTCTCGTCTGAGAGAGACCAGAGTTTGATTCCTTCTGTTCTGGTCACCATTGAGGCTCAGACAGTAAGGAATTGACACCAACAACGAATCCGATGAAGAGATCCAAAGAAGAAATAGATCTCGATTAGGTCATCGTTGTTGTATAGAATGAAAATCTAAGATTGTAATAGGTTTCCATTATGATTTGTAAGAAAGTCTAAGAAATGTAATAGACTTTTTGATAAAATGAGAATGGAAATGACAAGTCTTCTACGCTCAATGATTTGTATCTCCAAAAAGTAGTATGGACATGATAGATAATAAAGTCTTGTTTTCTGTTTAGAGTATACAATACTATCAGAGGTATTATGGACATGACAGCATGTAAGAACTCAGAGAAAAAGTAGATTAATATCTATGCAGAGGTCAAATGGAAATGATAGATAAGAAATAAGTGGATTTAATATTTATCCAGAGGTCATGAAAACATGATAAATAACAAATCCCACTTTTTTTGATCAATAGAAGATTTAAAATCCCTCTCCAAGGAAACAAGAAATCAGCTTAACCAAACCTTGGTAGCTGGAGAATAAGGAGACAGACATCATGAGCATATATGTCCATATTAATGGATGAATGAACCAACATAACTCTCGGAAAAAGAGAATATTGATTCAAATCCGTAATTAAATGGATGAACCTGATAAAATGAACGGACAGACCTTTTCGGGAATGAAAAGTTGTTTTCAAAGACCAGTTCATCAACAGATCTTTCCTATAAACAGGCAAAAACTCTTTGTAACGTTTCATTCTTATTTCCATTCCTCTATTGGAAATGTCTTCCAAGGATATGCAGCAAAAGAATGAAGTCTCCATAAAGGTTGAGGACGTCATCGACACACCCCGTCGAGCCAATTGTGTCAGGCCCAACCGAAGTAAGCGAGAACTCTTCTGCGCCCAAGCTACCACAAGATATCCTTGCTTTCTTAGTGGAGCCAAGGAAAACTTCTGAAGAAGAAGCACTGAGGATGGATGTCTATAAATTTTTCATGAGTTCTGGCAACGATGCTTTCTATGCATTGGCTGACTATGTATTCAATAAGGCGAAGGCAGTGGCCCTCGTCCTTAATCTTTTGTCTTGAACAAAAAAATAATAAAAGAAGCTTTATTTTCATCATCATTTTCTTTATACATAGTACTTCTTAAGAAATTTGCCATTGATTGGCATCATGAGTAGATCTCCATTAGGCTTTGATAACCGATAGGCGCCATTAGAAAAAAGGTTTCAACTACATAAGGACCTTCCCATTTCGCTTGGACTTTCCTTTTGCTTTTGTGAGTCATACATCGGTCTTCGAACGACTAATACTAACTCGCCAATCTTGAATACCCTCTCTTTAACTTTACGATTGAAAGTTTGAGATATACGGGCTTGATATAGTTCAATATGCTGTTGTGCTTGAAGACGCTTCTCGTCCAATCACTACAAAAAGTGACCTTTGGGACAACAAAAAACCGTCTTAAAAACTGCAATTACCGTCCCAACAAATATTTGGGACGGCCTTTGGGACGGGAATGGACGGTCCCATTAGGGTGGCATGGCAAAAACTTTTAGGGACGGATATTGCCGTCCTAATTACTGTTAAAGGACGGTTAGGCAAAATGTCTCAAAAGTTTTCAAATTTATGCTTTTGTGTGACGGTTTATTAATTTGTCCCAAAAAATAAGTTTTTGTAACATATATTTCGTCCTAATAAATAAGGGACGGAATTTTAAAAAGTACTGTAATCGTGCGAAAAAACTTAACAATTGTTTAAATTATTATAGAATTACTAATTTCCTGTTTATATATAAAATATATAATTGAATTTTATACAACAAAATTCATACAGAACTATTTTATTTAATTGAAAATGCATATGGTAACATTAACAAAGCGTAGCCGCAACATTAACAAAACGATTTCTATAAAACATATTTAAAGGTAATATCCCATTGTTCACAAAATGAAATCCAAGTCTTACATCACTTAGAGTGTTCCCATCAAGTTTTACATCAATAAGCATTCACTTAATTTACAAAATAAAATCTACGACTTTTTACACAAGTCCAAAACATATATTTGATTTTCCACATCCATTGACAAACCGATCCACACATCCATGGCTGCCAGCAGCATTGGCTACCTGGAAACACATGAATAAGCCAGAAATATGGTTAGTTATAAGTAATTGGGACCCTTGGTACATGAATAAGCTAGAAATTTTATTCACAACACCAGCAAATCAAAATTACTATGTCACTTCAAAAAAAAAGCTTGTATTATGAAATAAGAAATTTTTGGCTTCTCATATGGCCACACTACAAAAAAAATTCCAAGTATTGAACTCTTTCGATTAACTGAACTGGCTATATCATTTTTTTTCAAGTCGCTATATCATTTTTTTTCAAGTCCAATCAACCCTAAGATGTCTGCAAAATAGCTTACCCAAAGAACTATAACTCCACCAGTAGAATGTCCAAAGAGAAGCATGGCATACCAGATTCTCGTACAACACCCTCTCCAAATAAGATTTCTGTAAATACTACAACTAGCCATCATAAAAAATTCATCATTTCAACTAGTTTTTATTTGATATAATAATTTAGTCAAGATATGCACCAAGTCGTCAACAACATAATCAAGAGAATGAATATAGCTATAACATGTCATTTCCACCACGCCCCGAGGAGAATGAATATAACCATATAACCTTATGGTCTTACAAATAGCTAAGGGATAATGTTTTAGTACTAATAAATTTAATGGAACATGGAGGAACAAACAAGAAAAATCACAAGCCAATTCGATATTTCACAAAAAGCTTGTATTAATCACATAGCAGTTGAATGATCAAAATACAAACATAAAGAGTGATCCACCAAAATGTTACCTTAACGAAGCCAAATCCTGTTAAAGGGTTCTAGCACGTCAGAGAGTTTCTCATGGCCCTTTCTGAAACCTCCTGGGAATAAAATATAAAACATGATTGATGATTTTAAAGACAAGAATGACCATCGTACACAAGTTCTCTACTAACCTGAGAACCTTCAAAGAGAATCATAAGCTCATGTTTGCCATCTTCTGTAATAAAATAGCCAATATCCAGTTACTAGGAACACCATCTATGGATATTAATAATTACGTCATAGGTAGCAAGCAATTATTAATAATTAGGATTCACATGGAAATACAGTATTGCATAATTATGATTTGTCTGAAGCCAATGATGCCAACCTAAATTTTTTGAGATGAACGATTTGTTTAGTATTTACTACAACATTGATGAATACTCGAACTTGATATTGTGGATTACAGATGATGGGTGAAGATGACAGCCTCAGAAAAGTCTAAAGGAGTTTGTTAATTAAACAATTGTTTATAGAACACTTTTAGCCATCTAACACTACTTGGTAGAAGAAAACAAGCATTAGTTGGTAGAAAAAAACAAACATGCAGTTTGTTGTATAGATTCCTATATTAGTCTTTTCTGGGTGAACATATCCATATATTATCAAAGTTACTCTAATTCTATTAGCCCATCTAACACTACTTGGTAGAAGAAAACAAGCATTAGTTTGTAATGTCAAATAAAACACTAAGCTATTTACCCCCCTTGAGATTAGAAATTTGATTAGTCAATATCCAGGTTTATGTTTAACCACTGAAACTAGTCATAAACCATGAGTTCTCAAGCTATAGATGCAATATAACATTTGCAAGAACTCAATGACAGATTACAGAACAGACTGCTTGAAGGAAGATTTTGAAATTGTTTTCTTCTTCTATTTGTTGGACATGTGAACTAAGATGTAAGAAGATATGGTGACCAAGTTGTCTACTAGTCAATGGGACAAGTATCAGCCAAATAAAATTATTACAGACACGAAAATATGCCATTATATTTCAATCAAGAAACTAAAGAATCAATAATTGTATAGTAGGTATCGATTTTTTATCATTGGTATGTGCCCATTTATTTTGATCCTTAAAAGTTCTGCCACAGTAAATAAAATCTGAACCAGAGATGCAGTACTCTTTCACTTGTTCACCAGCATATTTGAATACCATGAGAAGTAAACCAAACTATTCCGTTTGAATACCATGAGAAGAAAACCAAACTATTCCGATCTAAATTGACGTCTAACATGAACAATAAAGAAGACTAGAAGGGAGTACCTCTTTCTCCCTGCCTTTCCACAAGTTTTACATAAACTGCTATGTGTGCATCCTTAGAATTTTCAATGTTCTCTTCCCAAGTGCTGTACAGCTGTGCTCTACATTCCTCAAAGAGAAGAGGCTCAAAGACTCTTTTATACTCTTCAACACATTCAAAACTTCCAGGAACACGCTGCAGCTCTGTCTCCTCTGAAAGTTGGCAGATAATTGTATGTCACAACTCAGTAAAGAGTAGGAAGTATTACTTGAAAAGATGGCATTGAAGAGATTTTCAAGAAAAGACATGCAAATGCTTATAAGAAAGATAAACCAGAATTACATTCTCATGAAAGAGGAAAGCACATATGCTTGTAGTTTTTAAAATCAGCTAATATAGAAATAAGCAAATGTGGACAGTTGCACTAATATCTGATATCACCCGTCCAAAAAAAAAGACACAAGGACTAGGATTTGGTAATAACAAAATGCTTGATGTTTTCAAAATTAACATCAAATATATAAAAGATGGATAGTTACATTACTACTGTTAAGAATAACTCTTGGCAGTTACCATCAACTAATAGAGGGCCTATCCACCTCTATGGCATCCAAGCATCCTTTCTGCCATTTCATTTAGTTCATCTTGATAACTCAACGGACACATCAACGGAAGAAGTGAGCTAGAACTCAATTGCATAAACCGTAAGCATGCCTCTCTAGATTGCATTCAGAGTGGATACATGAGTTTTGGCTTGTGTCAACCATGCTTGGCCAACAACCTGAGTTTCCATATTGATAATTCTATTTTTGCATACTTTTTGAGCTATTTTTTCTAAATTTCACTCTTAATTGTCAAAGCATGTAAACTTGTATGGATATTCATGTTGTCAATTATTTAGAGACGTATGCCTTGGAAAACACCCTGGTAGGATGGATATTCTACTGGAAATCTATTTCATACAGATAATTGGCTAAGATCCAAGGACTTTACACTAACCCTTCTCATTAATGATGATTTACAGATTTCTCTCAAGAAATATTTGAAGCATGTAGAAAACACCCTGCAAACTATAATTGTTCATACACAATACCCTTTCTCCTACAATGAACCCAAAAGAAAGGCACCTGAGAGATGCCATAATAGAAGCTCTTCCAGATATTCTTTATGCTGAACATGACCTCTTATCTCCATAGCTTTCACATAATTTGTCCTACTTCTGACATGTGCTATGAACAATCTCTAATTGGCTCTTGCAGAGTTAACCTTATATCAGAATGTGCAAGATGCATTAACCATTGTAGGTTGGTATCTCAATTATTGTTGTGGTTTATAAACAACCAAACAAGTTAAACCAATTAACAATTTTCTTTTCCACCTAGCATAAGAGTTGCTGAAAAATGATTTGCAAATTTTCAAACCCATCAATCGTAATTTGGAAATTAAACCATTTCAACAATAGAAGACATGCAACAATACAAAATGGCTTGCCTTAAAAACATATAGTCAAATGTCAATACTAGGACAAAAACAATTTTTATATCATCAACATTACAATGAATATCAAAAAATAATTACTAAAAGTTAATAGTTTAGAAACCCTGATAAGTGGTGCTTGCTTATTTGTGTTATAGGCTGATGTAGGATATATAACTAATGTTTCTGATTTTGGTCCTCTTTCATATGGATTGTTTGTTTGATTTGAAAGCCAAAATACTAATTCCAAAACAAAAGCTCCACTAGTTGACTGTCACAATAATCTTAAGGCTTCAAATTCCAAAACAAAAGGGACATTACAAGCCAAATTATGATGATCTGTAACTAAAACAAGACCCTTAAACAAAAAAAAGAAAATGGATCATGTCTGATTCATATGATATCAGGAAATCTATCAATTGAACTTGTACAAAATATCCTCTGGGTTGCTAAATAATTAGCTACCCTAATATTTGTTGATTTTCCTCTTAAACTATCATATATTCTGTAACTAGAAATTGAATGATTAAACTAACAAATGTAAACAGAGCAGAGAGGTCAAATTACTCGAGAACTAAAAGAAAATCAAATCCAGCATTAAAGTAAAAAATGTATTTCATACATACCTAGCTAGTACAAAACTAGAACCCAAATAGCCAAGAGAGATAAAATCTAAACAAAAGAGGGTAAGGTTTATGAGGATCAAACTTGAATAATATTATGGCATAGGAGCAGACACCATAATTATATCCACAAGTTTGAAGATGTATATTTTAAGTAAACGACGTATAGGTGGCAACAGCTGAATTTAAAACTTTTTCATACGCTATGCTAGATCACCCAATACGAACCCTTTTTTGTTTGTACTGCATCTCAGTTGGATCTTGACCAATCGAAAAAATAATCAATTTTCAAACTCCTTGGATATTCGAGCAGTTACTATGAATATGATTCAGATGATATAATTATTTCTCCATATTTTCCCTCACAAAAAATACTGCCACGATAACACTGGCTGGTATGCAATATGTGGAAAATTCACATGTAAATATACAATGCCAACAAGAACAGTGCCACAATAAGTAAAGCAAAAAACTTTTGACCTTTAAAGGCATAACTCCATGACATGCACAGTGAAGAAGAGGATGTGAGAATTTGCTATAGGATGAAAGGATAAAGAGTCAAAGAAAATATGCACACCTTATGGTGTAATCCATAAATGGACTCGGGTCCACCAGAAGAGACAATGCATGTGATGAGAAATCCTCCTTAGAACCTGGAGTAGTACTTGAAAGGCAGAAAACCATTCACTCTTCAAATTGCCCTCTATTTTCAGTCATATTTTTTCATGCAAGGACCCAAAAGAGAAATGATATTCAACCCATGAAACCCCAGACCCCTCACTCTCAAACCAAATACATGTTTCTGAAACTACATCTAAAAACAAATAAAACAGTATTTTCTTAACTTCTTAGAACATATGAATCAAAATCTGAGAAGTGCTAAATACTTTTTCTTGACAGATGACATAGGGTTTGAAACTTCTTTATGTCTCCCCAAATCACGAAAAGGACACTTGTTCATCTTTTCTACCAAATTTTTTATACCATTAACTCTTTTCTTCACTCACAATTAGGTATGTTCATAATGCAGTTTGGGTGGCTAAGATTTGATCATTAAATCAAGTATAAGTTAGAAGGAAACTGATAATTACGATGATTAAGTCTAGGTAACCAGTTAAAAAGGTGAAGGAAACTAAACTTTAAGATATAAAGTGAAATGATCTCACCTTCATATTATCATAATTCTACACACAAATACAAACTCCTTTCGTTATGAAACTTAAATTGTACAAGTTTTTTTGTAGGCTTCAAGCAAAATAGAACATCAGCACTAAACATGATGTGTATTTGAATTACGCCCAGGGAAAATAGACTAAAGGACCACAGGAGAATGGAAAGAGGAAAAAACTCTCCGTGTGTCCTATCATTTTAAATGTGGATCATCATCTCGGACTTCACTAAGCAATTAGCTAATCAGTCTACAGTGGTGAACCATAATTTCAGTAACTTGTTTCACTCTAAAAGGCTAATGATTATACTGTTAACATAAATGCTTGTGAATTAAAGTTACTGAGCATCGTCCTATCTATGGAACCTAATATTTTACTTAATGTTAGTTTATGCTCAAATACTATGAATCAAATAAAAAATACTCCATTTTACAAAGTACACGGTTAATAGATATCTACTGTAATTAAATAGATAAATCTCCTATTTTATCATATATATGATCACTCAGGGCAAATACTTGCCAAACAGTCCATAAAACTACAACCATGTGCATAATAATTTAGGGCATAAACATAACAAATGTACCACTCTTTTCGGAAACCCTAAAAAAATTCAGATATTGCTTTTGGGGGGACAAACACTCACCAAGCTTCTATGATGATGGACCCGGCCGAAAAAGAATCATAGAGAGAGGGCCCCTTTCCATCCCCCTTCTCCTTCGCGAGCCTCGCCTTCTTCGAAGGAGGCTTCTCCGTCGCCGACGCCATTTACGGCGGTTATTTTTCTTCTATTTGTGTTCGATACGCTCCATGAGAGCCACGGCTGAGATCTCTTCTATTGTTGGCGAGGAGGACCGGGAAGGTTAGGGTTGGGGCGGAGAATTTATGGAGATGGAGAGAGGAGGAAGATGAATATTATTGAAGAATTTTGGAATAGAGGGGAGAGAGAGAGAGAGAGAGAAAAAGAGATTATCTTTCCCCCAAAATATTGGGGAAAAGAGGGAGAGAGCAGTAGAGAGTGGAGGATGAACGGTGTGGATGCACGGTACGAAATCCAACGTTCAGGAAAGCTTATCAAAATTTGGAGATAAGCCGCCATATAATTTCCATTCCCGCCCACCTAGACTTTCTGTGACAGTTCTAGATTTTATTTGGGACCAAAAGTATTGATAGTCTCAAATAAAATATTTATTTTCAATCTGTCCCAAACAAACTATTTTTTGTTACAAAAAAATTATTCGTCTTAGTTATTAATTTTTTAGGACATTTCAAACTAGTGTTTCTAATATGGTCGTCTCAAAAGGTTATTTTTTGTAGTGAATCCTTCCAGTTCTTGGAGTCGTAAGCGATCATTGTTCTCTATAGTTAGCTCATTAGCAATAGCTATTCGAAGAGATGGAATCTGGATTTCCAAGGGAAGAACAGCCTCACATCCATAAACCAATGAAAATAGTGTGAAACCAGTAGGAGTTCGGACTGTTGTTCGATAAGCCCATAAACATTATCCAAGTTTCTCATTCCAATCACGTTTATTAGAAGAGACAAACTTTTTGAGAAGTTTAATAATAGTCTTATTGAAGGCTTCGGCTAGACCATTAGCAGTTGGATTATAAGCCGTAGAAGCCAAATTTTGAATTTGATTCTTATCACAGAACCGATAAAATGCCTGACTGACAAATTGTGGACCATTGTCATGAATTATCCATCGAGGAATCCCGAAGCGATAAATGATATGATGTTTGATGAAGCTGATCACATTAGATGTTTTTACTTCAGCAAGGGGGACTGCTTCTGCCCACTTAGAAAAATAATCGGTTATAGCTAATATGAACTGATGTCCTTTAACAGAAGGAGGGTTAATAGGACCAATAACATCCATACCCCAAGCTTCGAAGGGCCAAGAAGCTGCTGTAGGATATAGAAATTCAGAAGGTTGGTAAATAAAATTGGCATGAATCTGACATGCTTTACACCTTCTGGCGTAATCCACAGCATCTGCTATCATGGAAGGCCAATAGTACCTCATTCTTCAAATATGATCCTGTAATTTCGGACATGGTTGATGAGCACCACAGACACCGTCATAAGCCTCACGGAATATCAGTTTAGCTTCATTTTCTGAGAGACAGCGCAGCAAGAGTCCATCATATGAGCGACGATATAACATATGTAAAGATGAATCATAATAGAATCGAAATGATCGTCTTTTAATTGATGCAGCTTCTTTTGGATCTTCAGGTAAAATCCCATGAACCGTATAATCAATAAATGGAGTTCTCCAATCCCTTTGCTGAGAGCTTGATTCTATAGTTAACTTTGTTCAATGCACAAATTATTCTTGACACAGAATAAATCTCGGTCCAACAAAGTAATTGTATTTTGCCTTCGGATTGGAACAGCCAAATTTGCAGCTAGGCTAGCAAGAGCATCAGCCTCCACATTCTGAGAATGTGGTACGAATTCAATGAAGAATCCTTTGAATGAAAGGACCAATTCGACTACTACTTGATGATAAGGGATGAGATCAGGGTTTCTGACTTCATAGGTCCCTCTAATTTGATTAACAATCAGCTGAGAGTCTCCATAGGCTTCCAGGAATTCAATATCCAATTGTTTTGCGACTTGGAGACCAATCAATAGAGCATTATATTCTGCTACATTATTGGAGCATGGTTCATTAAGAGAATAGGCACGGTATATGACCATTTTGTCAAGAGAGACCAAGACGATTCTTACCCGAGAGACAATATTACCTTTAGGTCCAACCCGTGATGCTCCGTCAAATATAATTGCCAAATGTCATTTTTCAAAGTCATATTGCAATCTAGAACTTCATCTGGAATGTCCTCATATAACTTTAATATTTCCGGTATAGGATGAGCAGCTAAGAAATCAGCTAATGCTTGACCCTTCACTGATTTTTGAGGTATATAAACCATGTCATAAGGAGTGAGCAGCATCGCCCAGGTAGCTAACCTAGAGTTAAGAATGCTTGGTTTTCTTATCAATACCCGAATGAGGTTTATTCTGAAGATGACATGGATAGTCTGTCCTGTCACATAATGTCTTGTCTTTTGGAGAGGAAAAACCAAGGCCAGACATTCATTTTCTACAGGAGTATACCTGTGTTCTGCTCCGACCATCATTCGGCTAAGATAATAAATTGCTTGTTCATGCCCTATATCACTTTTTTGCAAGAAGAGCACCAAGTGAATGATCCAAAGCTCGAACATATAGCAAAAATGGTCTTCCTATCACTGGAGGTACCAAAACAGGTGGATTTGTAAGATATTGCTTGATGTCATTGAAGGCTTTCTGACATGCTTCATCCCAAACAAATGATACATATTTCTTTAATAGACGGGAGAAAGGCTAGCATCTTCCAGAAAGATTGGATATGAATCTCCTGATATATGTAATACGACCTTGGAAGCCACGGAGTTCTTTTAAATTGCGTGGAGGACGCATTTCAAGAATTGCTTTAACTTTATCAGGATCAACATGGATACCCTGAAAAGTAATGACAAATCCTAAAAACTTGCCACTGGAAACCCCTAAGAAAGACTTAGTAGGATTCATTTTCAATTGATGTTGGCGCATTAATTCAAATACTGTCTTCAAGTCTTGAATGTGATCATCTTTTGATCGACTCTTAACAGCAATGTCATCTACATAACATTCTACTGTCTTCCGTAGATGTTCTTGAAAGATGTTGCTCATGGCCCGTTGATATGTGGCACCGGCATTTTTAAGACCAAACGGCATCACCGTATAGCAGTAAACCCCAAGGGGTGTACGAAAAGCGGTATGCTTCTCATCTTCTGGATGCATCTTAATTTGATTATATCCTGAGAATCCATCCATGAAAGATATGCGTTCAAAACCACATGTATTGTCTATCATGACATCAGTAATTGGAAGTGGAAATTCGTCTTTTGGACAAGCTGCATTAAGATCTCGAAAATCTATACAAACTCGGACTTTTTCGTTCTTCTTTATAACAGGAACAATGTTGGCAACCCAATCGGGGTGTTGTTCTTCACGAACAAAACCACACGTGATCAGCTTTTTGACTTCTGCTTCAATTGCATCCATCATATCTGGCCGAAAACACCGTTGCTGTTGTTTTACAGGCTTAGCATTAGGAAGAATATTGAGTTTATGAGTAGCAACCTTGGGATCTAAATCTGGCATATCCTCATAACTCCATGCAAAAATATCAATATATTCTTTGATCAGTTTTATCAATTCTTCCTTTTCATCTTCAGAAAGATTTTTACTGATGAATATTAGTTTAGGCGTAGTTCCATCTCCAACGTCAATCTGGACAATCTCGTCCTCTGTAGGTGGTTGTCGTTGTTCAAAACGAAGTTCCCATTGAGTGTCCATCTGTTGAGCCTAAGGATCATTCTCAAATGGCTCGGATTCATCATCAATTTGAACCATGTAAGCTGAAAATATTTGCTCAGATTCATCATAATCGGATTCAATGAATTGGACTTCTTCTGAATCTGATGATTGTGAAGAGCTAGAAGAGAATTTTTCTTGTATATCGTCATTAAACATATGGGACGGATCATATCCCAATCCATGACGAGTTTTCTGGTAAAACGGATCACCACATAATGGTAGTCTTCTACCTTTGTCTTGATTGAGACCTTGTATAGTCTTTAAATCATATCCCATGTTCTGGATAATTTGAGAGATTGTTGACTATAACTGTCAATTCGGATTCTTCCTTTATCTTTATCTCTCAAATCATCTATCTGAGCAACAGGGACATTTCTAGCCAGGCCAAACATAATTTGGCACTTGTTTTTCTTATCAGACGGAACCACGAAATAAGATTCTTATTGACATCTATAAGTTACACAAGCTTGCGATGAAACGGCTACAGGAAGAAGATAGGGAAAAGATGTTAGAAACCTTTGAGCATAAGGTCCAACATCGACATGAGGAGGAAAAGAATTTTCCTTATTGTCAATGTATAAGGTTTCCTCTGTGTCTATGTTGTCTTTATATTGATGACTTTGATTATCAGATGATAAAGTCATTCTTTCAATAAACTTGACAGCCATATACTCGAAAAAGGAAATCTTCATTGATATCAAAAAGTACAGAATGATCAATATTTACATCATTTACAATTTGACTGCTACGCTTCGGATTAATCACTAGTGAATTATCATCCGTTCTGCGTAGATTTGCCAAGATTGACAATCAAAGGAGGTTCTGGATCATTCGTACGAAATGTACGCCCTTTGACTTTGATTACAAGAGGTTGAACTTGGCTTTTAACAGGAACATTCACTGATTCCTCAGATGAAGCTTGAGTTCTTCCTTTAACCTTGATCATCAAAGGTTGATTGTTGACAGGTTGAGGTTGGATTCGCCCTTTGACTTTGATATTCAAAGGTTGCTCTTCTGGCGGATCTTCGTTAATAGACTGATCTTCAACAGATGATTGATCTTCAGCCATCTCTGATATCTCTTCCACATGCTCTTGTTTGTAAAGCCTTGAGTCGGAAAAATAGGCTTCAACACCTTTGAAAGGATTGATATCAGCAAACTCAGTCTTCACAACCCCTTGGGGATCCACATACTTGAAGCATTGGTGGAGAGTCGAAGGCACGATGTTATGCTCATGTAACCATGGTCTTCCAAGAAGAATATTGTAGGATACGTCTGAGTTAATAACATAAAATATTGCCATAGTTCGAAGATCACCAATCTGAATCTTCAGACGAATCTTCCCCAGTGGTTTGCTCTTTCCAGAGTTGAAACCAACTATTGTGGTACTAGTGTAAGTCAAATCACTAGTAGGAATCCTCAATGGTCTTAGCATACTTTGAAGAATTATGCTAATGGAAGACCCAGGATCAATGTAAATTTTGTCAACTTCAATGGATTCGATATACCCAGTGTAACACAAAGGCCTATCATGCTTGTTATGCTTCAACAGCATATCTTCTTGTGTGAAGGTGATGTTGGGAATTGCTTCCATCACACTATGACATTGCGGGCATGATAATGGTATATTGTCAGGAGTCTTGAGTTGAGCTAAGCAGGAATCAGCTTGCAGCAAAGCTTCACTCAAAGTTTCACGGCTTTCTTTAGAAAGGCGAAGCAACTAGAAGATAGATAATCTTGCCGGAGTATTAGCTAACTGGGCTAGAATATCAAATTTATAGGGTTTCATCACCCACCCCTGACTGGAAGTAGACTTCAACGGGACATCGAAGCTTACCGCTTTCTGTTTCCCCTTTTCAACCACAGCAGGAGTAAGAGACGGTTGAGTTGATGGTGTTTCAACGTTCTCAGCTTCCTTGGAGGATCCCTCATAATCTTTGTGGTACTCTTTTCCAGATCTTGTACCAGCAAAAGTTTCTTCTTCAGAATCAGAGAAGGAAGTACCATATTGCAGGTTTTAATCTTCCTTTCCTTAGCCTTCTTCTTGTGAGGATTGTTATAAGGAACCTCAGAACCCAATCCAACAGTGGATTTTTGACTTTGAATTTGTAAAGGAAGTCGTATCCCTTTATCATAATTCAAACCTTCTGCATTTTGAAAGTCATAACCCATCTTCTTCATGAGAAGGATAGATTGTTGACTGTACAAGTGAGTAGGCAGTGGACTTTCAACAGGTGGTTCCATAGAGGAAGAAGAAGAGATCCCTGTAACTACGAGAGAATGAGGAATAACCGTCTCTACAGCTACGGGAGGAAAAGGATTCGGGATACGAGGAAAAATCCCTGTAGGAGCCTTTTCATAAGCAGCAAAGATTTGTTGTGCCCTGTATAAAGGAACACTATTCATGGCTAACCACTGCTGATGAGTAAGCTTGAGCTTGGTAGGAGGAGCTAGACTTGAAGGATATATGTTCAATCCTCTTAGTCTATCTTCCAAAGGAGTGCCATCCCATAGATGATCCAAATCATCAGGATCTGGAATAACATGAGAAATCATGTTGCAGGTTTTGACTTTCTTACCTTTCTTGGATTTTGAAGTTTTACCTTCATCTTCCATTTCAGGTATTAAGTCAGGATGTACCCACATAATTTCACCATTCTTTAATGTAAGAGACAATAATCCTTCATTTTCCTCCCTAGCAGGCGGGATATTCAAATTCTTCATCGTCGCCTTCGAAATTGGGACAATTCCATCTGGTACTTGTTGTGGAGAAAAATCTCCAAATTGAAGAGAAACCATATTGGTTGTAACCGTATGGTCATCATTGGTTAAAGCAATGGCACCACCATTTATCAGCTCTTGGATTTTCTTCTTCAAAACATAGCAAGCACTGGTAGGATGATTAATGTATCTATGATAGATACAATATTTGGGATTATCAGTCAGATTCACCTTATTGGGCCTCTTTGGCTCCGAAATCTGAAGTTTGCCACTCTTCACCAGACATTGGAATATTCCTGGGATATCACTTTTGTCAAAAGAGTATTCTTCTTTTGGCCTGGAAGATTCCTGATTATTCGGCGTCATTTATTCTTGGAAAGATTGACCATAAGAGTGTCTTTTCCTTTCATATTACGATTGCCGGAATTATTACCAGGATTACTTTTCTTTCCTTTATCCTCAGAGGCGAAAATCATCCCATGTTCACGAGCCAATCTACTATTGGTCTCGGCGGAAACTGCTGCTATGATAAACGAAGCCCAATCTGTGAATTAGAAACCCGTGAAGACAAGCGATGGATGGTCGCAGATTCATCTTACATGTATCAATCAGCGCTGAATCTGGCATACCAGGGGGCATCTTTAAAGTCGCCTGTCGGAAACGTTCAATGAACGTCCGAGTATCCTCTTTCTCCTTTTGCTTGATTTCTATTAAGGAGGACATGTTCATGTCCATACCTCCTTCATAGAAACGGAAGAGAAACATTGCCTTAAATTCGTCAAAAGACGAAATGCAATTGTCGGGTAAGCTACGATACCAGTCGTAAGCTAAACCCGTCAAGCATCCAATCAATACTCTAGTGAGAAGAGCATCATTTTTCTGCAAATATACAGTCATAATATCAAAGTAATTGATATACTGACTAGGAGAAGCCTTTCCATCAAATAATACCATAGACTGTAGCTTGAATTTCGGTGGAAATAGTACATCATTCCAATGAGGAGGATAAGGTTGCTTAATCCCTAACCTCTGGAGTTGATCCTTTTGCTTCAAAATTTCAAACTGTGCTTTGAGCTCACGCACTGCTTGAATGGCTTCGCTGGTTTGTGGAAGCACATTTGATTGAAAAGTTGTTGGTTGTACCGTAATCCCCACCGGAGATGGTACATCTTCTGGAATGATGAGATATGGAGATGCAGAATTTGGTTAACAGCAGGCTCTTGGATATTCAAAGGTATATCAACCCCTTGGCTATCTTGAGTCGGTGCTGCTGCCTGAACCGGTGTTACAATTGCTGGTTGAGCAGTTTGCTGAGCCGTTATTATCTGGTGCATGCTTTGCATCATGTTAAGCATGTCTTTCAATGATTGCTCAACAGCAGTGTCACGCCCCAGTACCAAAATACTGGGACGGACTAGGCCAGCTACTCCGTATGAGGTATAAACGTCATACGGCGATCGTGGCTGTCAATCTTGCTGGGTATCCTAGCATGCAAGCAGTCTATGGCCTAAATCCGATCTCATATCCACAGGCAATAATCAATGAAATAACGATAAGAGAGATAATCATATAAAAAACAGGAAATACTCATATGATAATCAGAGAGTCTACAATAAGAAATAATGTAGACAAGAATACCTTCCCACACAGTTCCCTCATGGTCAGAAACTGAAGCACGTCGTCCAAGTCAAGTCTGGAAGATCCACATGGCCGGTCACAGGCAATCTGGGAACAATCCAGGGTTGGTCAGGCCAACCATAGCAAGTACCAGAAAAGAAGGCTCAAGGACGGGCGAAGAAAACCAACAGGATATAATGTGACAGGAATAGCATGTAAAAATAGTAAATAAGGTAAGGATAGTGTGGTACCAACGCACGATTACAGAATATAAGGTAGCAATCCAATTACTAGTACGTAAGTAACCAACAATCATCACAGTCCTCCTAACATCCACTAATGCTTGCATTGCCAACTGGAACTCGTAGTCTGTCATCGGAACAGTAATCCATCCCTACATCAAACAAGAACAAGGGAATGAATTACTGCACCGGGACAGCGTTACGTGCCAGCCAGCTTAGCAAGCAACAAGCCAAACAATTATATAAATAAGCGGCCACTCAAATGCCTACGGCTGTCTATGTGGAGGTTGGGTTACCCCAACAATGCAATATAGGAATCCTCAGATCGAGCCATATCCCGCAAGGGCTAGCGAGGCCAAATAACGCATAGCAGGTAGGTATGCACGGTCCCTCGGAAGGCCACCGTGCTAAGCAGGAGTACATATAGTAGTCGAATACTGCCATATCCGTGGCGGCCAACCCCGACGCGCCAGGACGAGCTTGTGGCGGCCGGTAATGCACGATCTCGGGATTCCGTTCCCTCCCAATGCTTCTACCATTTTAGTTGCCTAGATTAACCCTACATTTATCCGGAATCACATGCCGTGGTCACATGCTCATCCTCCTAGATGTCGTACCTCAGTACGAGAACGCTAAGTAAGAATCAGCCTCGGCACCTATAGTCCCAGTTGTGATCCATCGTTAGTGTTATGCATCAAGCAAGCAAGCAAGCAATCCTAACCACGCTAAGACTATAGGCCAACAACCAGATACCCGTACAGGTAATCATATTATATAGCCAGAATATCAAGATGGCATCGCAATGCCATATAATCATGGAAGTAGCACCTCAAAGTGCCAATAGACAAAGGGCACCGCAGTACAATGTCAGGGCCAGTACCTCACAGGGTAAGCTGGACTTATAGCACGGATACAGGTAGTCAGGTATGGGACAAGGACAACTCTGTCAGTCACAAGAAGTCATCTGCCCACATCGTGGCATAGATATCAGGTCAAGTACAAGACCAGAACCTCTACTATAATAACATCTCAAGCATATATGGGAGCCTACAGCTCCAATCATCAAGTCGGTCTATCCACCTAATCGATCTATCAAGTGCCTCCCATCCATGAGGGAGTGAATATCACGTCAATAAAGACAAACACCAAATACCAATCTCATTCCCCCTAACAATGCTAGGCCCTCAGACTCACAAGAATCCTCCTATTCAATGATCACAAGCCACTAGAAAACAAGCCCCTCAACTACCAAGACACAGCAATCAACCAGGTTCTCTAACTACCAGATTACACAAAGGTACCGGATTTGGGCGTTTGGGAAGTCGAGTAAAAATCATATAATAATACCCTCGATATTCTTCTCGTTTCACGAGACACTCGTACCAGTATCAAAATCCAAGAGTCCTCAAGACATATCTGATCAAATTAGAACATCACCAAAGAACTAGTAACACTATCTAAGAATCCACTTAGTCTACCATAACCACTATCTCAATATCATATCTTCTCATAGTCAATCCTCGAATAAGATCATAATCTCAACACACGGGTCAACACTAATCAACGCCGTCAGAAAATGGCAAGGATTGCGTAAACCACTCTGAATCAGATCTACAACCCTTAAACCAAACAAGGACCTGGGTTGCAGACCTTCACCCGAGTAGAACCGCTCTCCTTACACAATTCGGCGGACAAGACAGGCAAGACGCTAGGCGACTAATCTGGTCGGGAGTCTACCTAGCAGGCAATGAGATCAGGGATGTTATACCAAGAAGAACATGCATGAGTTCAGTCCCGCAAATCAAAAGAATGGTTCTGCCTAATCCTTCGAACCAAATTCCCAACTGGGAATTCTGGAAAAATCTGACAGAGTCTCCTTTGTAATCTGGATGGGAGCACCCTACGAATAGGGGCTAAAACCACTCGGCGCAACCCGCCGCAGAATTGCAGAATCGCGGACTCGCGGGCTGAGAACACTAAGTCTCAGCTACCAGTAGCACTACGATGCGTACTGGAAACAAATCGATAGTCGAGAACACTAAGTCTCGGCCTCCAGTAGCACTATAATGCGTACTGGGTGCCAAGCCAACATGCATAATAATAAACTAACCGCCTCGCAGGGCGCACCACAACACATGCTCATAAATCCCTAACCCAAGCACAATCACCGCCACAAGTAAAGTTAGCCAAAGCCGTTACCCGACTGCGAGTCGGACACGGGGCATATGGGGAAAATCCGTACAAGTGAGTCGTGCTCGTGTCCTCGGAGGTGTGGATGACCCATCCGAGTCGTCCGATACGGTCTATCCCAGTATCGGACCAAGCTAACCTAGGTTATCATGGCAGTTCTACTGCTAAGCTACACTACTCATGGTTATACAATTTACAATAAATTAAATACAATAAAAAATATCCAGGAGAGATGGCAAGAGCCGTCGATGAGCAAGGGATACTTGCCTAGCGGGCTCGGCTAGGTAAGCAAATCTTCGGCAGTCGCGATCCAAGCTAGCACGCCAATCGAGATCCTCAGAACATACAATAAACAATCATTAAAATTAAATAATAAAATAATGCATGAAATCACAGAGGATGGCAGGAGGATATACCGTATGGGTCCCGCAAACAGCGCAGGGATCTCGCACGAAAACCGAGGCACGCGGACCAACGCGGATATGCAAACCGAGACGTGCACGCGAATCGAGACGGAGCGAGATTCAAGGAAGCACGCAAATCAATACGGTATACAAGTCGATATATGCACGCAAATCGATGCGGTGCGGAGTCCAAAGTGATACACAAACCAAGGCGGCACGTAAATCCGTACGTGCACGCAAATCGAGATGGCACAAAGTCCAAGGTGGCACACATGCCAATGCGGCACACAAATCGACACATGCACGCAAACCAGTGCAACACGGAGATCAAAGTGGTACGCAACCGAGGCGACACGCAAATCGGTACGGGTACGTAAATCAAAGCGGCACGAAAATCGAGATGGGCACAAAGGCCGAGACACATAAACGAGGCAACACGCAAACCAATGGGGCACGGTGCCTGAGGCAGCGCGGGGCTCGAGGCATCCCGCTGCCCAAGGCAGCGCGTGAATCGAGGGTGTACGAAAACCAATAAGGCGCACGCAAACCGAAGCATACGCAGAACGAGGCGCACGCGGACCGAGCAGCGCACTGCTCGAGGTAGCACGTGCACCGAGGCACGTGGCCCGAAGAGCACGCAGCCCAAGGCTGGCTCGCTGCTCGAGCAGCGCAGGACCCAAGGGCGTCCCGCCGCTCGAGGCGGTGCTGGCCCGGGCGCGGCAACGACACGGCGGTGGTGCTGGCCACCGGAAAGAAGAGGAAAGGAAGGGCGGGGGAGATCGGGGCTCACCGGGGTCGTTCGGGCTCCGGCGGAGGGACAGCAGAAGCAGCGGTGGTGGTGCTGGTGGCGACGGAGGAGGCCGGCCGAGAGGGAGACGGCGACGATGATGGTGGCGATGGTGGTGGCGGAGGAGGCCGGCTGTAGGGGAGACGGCGACGATGATGAGGGCGGTGGCGGTGGAGACGAGGGCGCCGACGGCGCTCAGGGGGCCAAAGGAGAAAGGGGGCAGTGGTGGTCGCGGAAGTGGTGACGGAGACGGTGGCTGGCGGTGGCGGCTCCGGGAAGAGGGGGCTCAGGGAGGAGGCGGCGAAGGCGTGGCGGTGCTGGTGGGTGATGGTGGCGGCTGGGGCATGGCCGCGACAGAGCTGGCCGGACGCAGGGGCGAGCGGGAGCTCGAGGGAGAGGGGAAAGAGAGTGCACGAGAGGGAGAGGGGCTGGGAAGAGAGAGAGTTGAGCGGGAGAGTGAGGGAGAGGAGAGCTGAGCGGGAGAGAGAGAGGGATGAGCTGTGAGGGGAGGGGGCGGCTGCTCCATGGAAAGGGGGATAGAGAGAGGTGAGGGTTAGGTAAGGGGAGGGGGAGATTATTTAAATAAATAATGATGATGAAAGTAACAATAGTGATAATAGTAACAAGAACAATAATAGGA
>JANAVB010021891.1:0-38983 GCA_029216955.1 Iris pallida | reverse complement strand
TCGAGCAGATCGACCTTGGGGATGGATCTCCCTCCAAACCCATCTTCGTCAGTAAAAGCCTAAAAAGAGAAGACCGAGAATCTTTAATCCAGCTGGCCAAAGAGTATATCGACGTCTTCGCCTGGAGCTACGAAGATATGCCGGGAATCGATCCTTAGATCGCTGTGCATAGGTTGAACATTTTACCTGATGCCAAGCCTGTCAAACAACAACAGCGACGCTTCCCCCGCCCGCATTATGAATGCCATCGATCAGGAGGTGGACAAACTCTTGACTAGCGACTTCATCCGCGAGGACAACACCCATATGGGTAGCCAATGTCGTCCCCGTCACTAAGAAGAATGGGAAGATACGAGTCTGTATCGACTTCAGGGATCTCAACTCGGCTTGCTCGAAGGATGAATTCCCGCTTCCAATCACCGATGTAATGATCGACAACACATATTGTTTTGAACGCATGTCTTTCATGGACGGATATTCAGGCTACAATCAAATCAAGATGTTCCCCGATGACGCAAAATACGTCATTCAGGACTCCGAAGGGTGTTTTCTGCTACACAGTGATGCCCTTCGGCTTGAAGAATGCCGGTGCGACATACCAACGAGCTATGAGCACCATTTTTTGTCCACATCTTCGTAAGACAGTCGAGTGCTATGTCGACGACATCGCAGTCAAGAGCCGACTCAAAGGGGATCACCTACAGGACCTGAAGACGGTCTTCGATCTCATGCGAGCACATCAACTAAAGATAAATCCTGCTAAATCCTTCCTAGGGGTTTCTAGCGGAAAGTTCTTGGGCTTCGTCATCACGGCAAAAGGTATTCATGTTGATCCCGAGAAGACTAAAGCCATCCTCAATATGGACCCTCCGAAGAACCTTCGAGAACTTCGGGGCCTACAGGGACGTCTGGCATACATCCGGAGGTTCATAGCAAACCTTTCTGGCAAATGTCAACCCTTTACTCAGCTCATGAAGAAGGGAATCTCTTATGTCTGGACAGAGGAGTGCCAAAAGGCTTTCGACGACATAAAGGCTTACCTAACAAGCCCTCCAGTTCTGGTGGCACCAGTCGCTGGCAAGCCATTTCTCCTCTATGTCCGTGCCATGGATCATTCCCTCGGTGCTCTGCTGGCTCAAAACAGCGATGCAGGCTACGAGCAAGCAATCTACTACCTCAGTCGAACACTCATCGGGGCCGAACACCGGTACAACCCCGTGGAGAAGGAGTGCTTGGCTTTGGTGTTCGCCATCCAGAAGACTCGTCATTATGTCTCGGGCCAGAACACATGTCATCTCCCGAGTCAATCCACTCAGAGTCCACATGACGAAGCCAGGATCATTGAACTCCCGGCTAGCTACATGGGCGATCCTGCTAACACCGTATAACATGGTGTTTGTGCCACAAAAAGCTGTTAAGGGTCAGGCCCTCGCCGACTTTTTAGCTGCACATCCCATCCCAGAATCTTTAAGACTCTATGAAGACATCCCGGATGAGGTCCAAGAATCCAACGTCACCGAAGAAAACTCTGTCTGGCGGATGTTTTTCGATGGCGCTTCAAGAACAGGCCCCAAAGGCCAAATCATTGCAGGAGTGGGGTAGTCTTAGTCTCCCTATATCAGCTGGTCATCCAGCGTGCTTACTCCCTCTCAAAGCCATGCTCCAACAACGTCGCCGAGTACAATGTGTTCATTATGGGACTCCAGCTAGCAAACAGCTGGGGGTGGACCATCTGGAGGCCTACGGAGATTCCAAACTCGTCGTAAACCAGATCAGAGGGCAATACGAAGTTCGCCATGAAGATCTGATCCCTTATCATGAAGTGGGCATTGAATATCATTTCAACCTTCATCGAATTCTTCATCGAACATATACCACGCCTACGAAATCTGGAGGCTGACGCTCTGGCTGGCCTCGCGACCTCACTAGCAGCACCTCTCGGTACTCAACACTACGTCACGGTGATTGGCCGAGACTTAGTGTGTCCTAAAAATAACCTGTGCTTACGAGTGGCCCACGCCATGCCGACAAGTACTGGTGTTAATGTCCGAGATTGGAGATTCCCGTTCATCGACTTCACCGTCTACGGAATTCTTCCAGAGGACCCGAAGGAAGTCGTCTCAGTCAGGAGACGTTCCCTTCGATTCTATTATGATACAGCCACCAAAATGCTGTACCGACGCTCCTACGATGGGCTCCTCCTTCGATGCCTGTCCAATGAAGAAGCAGCCGAAGCACTTCGAGAAGCTCATGACGGTACTTACGGGGCTCATCAACCTGGGCTTAAGCTGCATGACCGACTGCGACGCATGGGCTACTACTGGCCAACCATGGCCGCTGATGCCGTCGACTACGCTAAGAAGTGCCATGCGTGCCAACTTTACGCAGACTTCATTCACATACCGTCAGAACCTCTACATCCTACAGCCCCTCCTCCTGGCCCTTTGAAGCCTGGGGCATGGACATCGTAGGGCCAATCATCCCTCCTTTATCGAGAGGACACCGCTTCATCCTGGCCATCACTGATATTCTCTAAATGGGCAGAAGTTGTCTCACTGGCAGAAGTAAAGAGCTCCAGGGTAATCAGCTTTATCAAACACCATGTCATCTACCGCTACGGAGTACCCCGGTGGATCATCCATGACAATGGTCCTCAGTTCATCAGCCACATTTTTAGCAGGTTCTGTGACAAGAATCGTATCCAAAACGTGACCTCAACCGCCTACAATCCGGCAGCGAACGGATTGGCCGAGGCGTTCAACAAGACTATCGTCAGGCTACTCAAAAAGGTCGTGTCATCTAATAAATGCGACTGGGACGAAAAGCTTGGCGAATGCCTTTGGGCCTATCGCACAACGGTACGGACCCCAACAGGCAACATACCATTCTTTCTGGTCTACAGAAGTGAAGCGGTACTGCCTCTCGAGATCCAGATACCCTCACTCCGTGTAGCAATCACAAACAAACTCACAGAAGAGGACAATCAACGTCGTCCTCTGCAGGAATTGGAGGCGCTTGACGAGAAGCGTCTCCTAGCTCAACACACATCGAACTCTACCAAGCCCGTATATCACAGGCTTTCAACAAGAAGGTCAAACAGAGGACTTTCCAAGTTTGACCTGGTTCTGGCAGTCAGGAGGCCAATGGTGTTAACCCACAAGACACCAGGAAAATTCGAGCCCAAGTGGGAAGGACCGTTCATCATAGAGATGGTATACTCAAACGGTGCTTACTGTCTTGCCAAACCCAATGGGGACTTGTTCATGATGCCCATCAACGACAAGTTCCTGAAAAAGTACTACTCTTGACATCTGCTTCCACAAGGGGATTTATGGACCTAATCATCAAGGCTCACATACAATCTCTTTCCATAAACTCATACGCCTTCGGAACCCAGCTGTTCCGTGGCATCCTCTAGTAGAAGAACAACCACGTCCACATCACCTCTGAGTTGTTCCCCTACACCCTACAAAAGAATCTTACATTCCATAAGACTATGCTACCCTTCATGTTTACCACGTCCACATTACCTCTGAGTAAACATCCCGTACAAGACAACCCCCGTGTTGCCATACATTGATCGCAGAAATTCCACGTCCATATCACCTCTGAGTAGTTCTGCGTATCCCCTAGAGTCATTCCTATCACGTCCATAAAACCTCTGAGTAGGAAGATTCTATCATCCGAACCCCCTATTTGCCACGTCCATATTACCTCTGAGCAAACCTGGTGGTTCTTTCAAACTTATTATCTGTACCTAAAACCAAGGTGCGTAAAAGATAATGGGTCCACATAAATCATCAAGTTCATGACAAGCAAAAATGAACACATCACAGAAAAGGGTGTACTTCTTTATTTCTAAAAAAAGGGAGAGTAAAGGATTACATTATCCCCAGCAAGAGTTGCAAAATACATAAAAAAGAAGAGACTACGACCCCTAAACATCCCCAGGGTTGGCCGGAAGCTCTTCAATACGACGCCTCAAGTCTGCCACCCGAGTCTCCACAGTCGCCAAGACCCGGCGTTCAGCCTCTTGACGCATCGCCTCTATGGCCTCAAGAGAGGTGTCCTTCTCATGCTTCTCATCCAGGTGCTGCCACTGCTGAGCTAGGGCAAGAGCTCGGTGGGTGAAGGTTGCTTCCTCCTCCTTAAGTGCCACGTGTTTAGCCTGGGCACGTTCGGCATCTAACAAAAGTTGGGCTCGCTGATCCTCAAGGCGGCGGATCTGGGCATCAATATCTGCGATATTAGCGTCCAACGCAGCTCGTGCCTTCACTGTCACCTGCGTAGACTGAGACAACCGCTCCACCGCAGCTTCAGTCTCAGCCACTTCGCGCTTCCAGACACTTACGGTAGCCTGGTAGGAAGACTCAATCTCGGCGATCAGCTTCCCCTTCTTCGCATCTATCAAGACGGAAAGGTTATTTCGCTGGATACGCTAAAATTTCGAGAGCCGCTGGTCCAGCTCGACCACCGAAGCCTCCAGGATCTCGGCCATATGATCATGGCCTTGGTGAAGACGGATCAGATTGATATAAGGCATCGCCAGAGTTCTTGCCGTTGCAAAGCTCCCATTGGCATCCATCCCGCAGATACACCCCTCTGTAGCATTTTATATACCCCCTCAATGATGAATTTTATATTCATCTGCATCCGCCAGTACCTGCGGCATCATAGCAGGAGTTGGAGGAGCTGCTGTAGTTAGCGGACCGAAGGAAGATCCGCCGACCTCAACCTGCGAGGCTGGAACCGCGACATCGATAGGCTCTTCATCAACAGGCGCTGGAATGCTAGCCTGAGGAGCCAAAGGAACAGAAGAAGTCGGGACAGGCATCGAGATGGTACCCCAAGTGGAAGGAGCCACAGAGAGTTTCACACCCTTGCCCTTCCCAAGCTCGGAAGGACCACCGATGTCAGTGGCCACCTCTTCAGCCCCCAACGTTCTATCAGCAGCCAGTACCTCCCTTGGCAGAATGGGGAGTTCAACACTTGTCTCCCGACCTGCCTCAGGAGTCGGGGTCGGCAGACGAGCCTCATCCTTCTCATCAGATCCCTCTACAGGGCCAGGATCTGTCGCTACCTCTCTGATAGGTAGCCACCTCAACTTCCGCGACTGAGGCTGGGGTAGGACTCGGCAATGCTGCAGCCGACCCCCCTTCATCAAGACAAGGAGGGAATCAACCCTCTCCTCTGTGCCAACCACCTCTGTTGCCCCTGCAACAGGCTCTTGCAACTCTGGAGCGACGTCATCCGAAGACGACGAGCTCTACTCCACTTCATTATCACGAAGCCCCGTGTCCGCTGGGCCCTCAACGTCCAAGGCCCCCACAGCGACTGACACCATCCCGGAAGTTGTTGCAACCTTCGTATCCCTTTCAACAAAGTCTGGAGATACTAAAACCTTTGCAGGCACATCTTTAGGACTCTCCTCTACTGGAGACATTAACGTCGGAGGAATGCGCTCGTCAGACGAGCTTGCCACTTCCTTCGGTTTACTCACACCCGGTTTCGAAACACGGGTCTTCTTCTTCGACGATCCCTGTAAGAAGAAAAGCACAAGTCACCAAAATGACGAGATGAGCCAAAGTTACGAAGGACTCCCTATCTCAGCGGGAACTGATTCCACTGGCGTTACAGGTGGCACTCCTGTCTTTGGAGTTGACGTCTTTTTCGGCCTTTTTGGTACAGAAGAACCAGCTTTTGCGTCGGCCCATCTCTTTCCAACAGAGGGGTCCCTCACTGAGGCTGCAGCAGCAGTCCGATATCCCGCCAATTCTGGCAGACGATATGACCGGGCCGCTATCAACATATTCGCCGTGGCCTCCAGCTGAGTTCCAACAATGAAACTAGTCTCCCTGTCCTAACCAGGAGACGCAATATTCATAGTACAATACAGCTTGGCGGCCGAATACAGGATCTGTGGCCGTGGGTTGCGAACTGGCGTAGTAAAACGAACACCAGTACACCCGGCATTGTAATATTGCCAGCCCCGGGCTCCATCCAGCAAACTCCCGATAAACCCAGACTGCTACTGGGATTCCGTAGCATCAGCTGAGTATAGCCAAACTGGCGAGCAAACCGACTGGGCAGATATGGCTCCAGATAACACCTATTCTGGTTTCGATAGACCAAGTGAGAAGGTCGAATACTTTGTAACCAACGAAAACCCCATTTCGGCAGAGTAATCGCGTCTTCACCAGAGTCAACTAAATCTTGGTCAGCCTCGAGGTCTTTAAAGATGGGGCCAACCTTGACGATCTTCCACCCCTGAAGATAGGACAAAACCCTCCTGCAAACGGGGACGCCCGTGTGTAACCACTTCCTCTTGTAGAAGCGGCGGATAAAGGCATCTCCTTCAATGTGATCCTCTTCCAGACCGGGACTCATCACGTTCGGACGATGCAAAATCAGCCATCCCATAAGATAATGGAACGGTAGCTCGGCCCGGGGAAAGTTGTCATTTCTACCTTTCCCAAGGATTACATCATCAGCAAAGTTCCTCAAACCCCGCAACAGGTTACACACCATCGCAGGAGGAGGGCTAAAGGTCGTCCAAAGACCAATTTCACGGTAGGCAAAATAAGGTTCCGGTGCACCCTCTCCACTGTACCAGATCCGCCCGCAAACACACAATCCCGGAGCCATATCATCAAATATGCCGTCAGCACCGCCTTAGACGACATCCAGTGCGCACAGTGCCAGAAGCAGCTATACGCGTTCTCGCCACTCTCATTTGAACCTGGAGCTCTCTCGTCCAGCCGGCTTATCTCAGAAGTCACTTTCGCAGGTTTCAGCCCTTGCGAAGTCGTAAACCGGATCTTCGTGGAGTCCGCCAAATCCTACTTGAAAACATAATCCCTCCAAGCCGTCACATGAGGCTGGATCTTACCCCGGTCCTTCTGGTACATCAGATAATGATGGCTCACCACTTCTTTAAAAACCGCCATCATCTCCGGGTCCTTATTTTCCAGAACCTGGATCTCTTCATTCGACGGAAAATATTCCTCGTACGGTTCCGAGCCCCAAGGAAGCTTGGACACTTCGTACATCTCATGGAGAGCCAACCCCAACTCCCCCACCGGAGTATAGAAGGTGCCAGTCTGGGTATTGAACAACTCCAAGAGTGGGAGAAACATAGGCTTATTGAGATCCACGCCAGCCTGTGTGGCACGGATAGCGGCCGTCAGCCCAACCTCCTTAAGCTCGGCTTTAAACTTCGAAAGCACCCAAATGGTTAACTCGTCCCACCTCGGGATATGGTGACACCAACCTTCAACTCTAAAGCCACCTTTCGGATACGTGACCTTCGATGTCAGCATCCGATTTGTAAAAGTCGGAGCACTGAAGGCAAATATGTCGCTTGGGACTTTACTGTAGAGGCTCCCGGGACGCAAAGCTCGGCAACTAAACGAGGAACCGGCTCGTGAAGCGGCCAAGGTATCCCTCTGGTTCGAGGTAGCATCAATCGAAAGGGTACCTCCCAAAGCCCCTCCTTGAGAAGGAGTAAGTTCCCAGCGCATCCTTCTCTTCGAAGCCAAACGGTAAAAGGCCGTCAGCGGCAACTAGCGGTCAAGTTGCCGCATGTACAGAACCATGCCTTTTGCAGAAAAGAACCAGTCTTCTCTGATCCTCAGTATCTTTGCTTCAAAGAGACCAGTCGGTCACCAAACAGAAAGGCAGGTTTTAAGAAAGTCACATCCTCAGATTCAGCAGATTGCAGTCTACCGCTCTCCATCATACTCTGGAGGAAAATCGGTAACTGGTTCTGGATTTGCAGCACTCTCTCACGAGGTTGGTTCTGTAAGATAGCATCCTTCGCAGGGTTGATCACCGCCTCATCAAAATCGACTCCCATTTGACAAAGAGACGTCCAGGAGGACCTCATTCAGCAAAGGAATTGTCATCGACACTGGCATAACCAAAATAAAAGTCAGGCAAAAAGTCAAGATGTGTCAAGCAGCCTGGCGCATCGTCAGGGTATAAACCCATGTGCTTCAGCAGGGAAGCTTCAGCGCATCATCAGGGCGTAAGCCCATACGCTTCGGCTTCAGCGCATCATCAGGTTATGAACCCATGCGCATCAGCATTTGAGCTTCGGTGCATCATCAGGGTAAAAAACCCATGCGCGTCAGCAATTAAACCTCGGTGCATAATAAAGGCCTGAGCCTATGCACGTCGGCAGGATAAAACCTTGGCGTATCAAGGACCGAAGCCCATACGAGTCGGCAGTGGAGAGTTAGGGCACAATATGACCCAAAGCTTGTCTGAACAAAGAAGATAGCAAAAGTTGACATCCACCCGTCACCGCGGGATGAACGTCGGCCGGAGTCACAATGGCGACAGGAGCATCCTCGTCGGCGAACTATGTCGGCTCCTTTCCCTTAGCACCACCGCGAGGAGTCTTGGGAGCCATTCTCTTGAAGAAGAAAGTTAGGGTTTTAAAGAAGAAACTCTAAAAGCAAAGGCAGAGAAAAGAAGAACTCTCTTTCTCTCCATCTCATGCCTATTTATAGGCACGGTCGCACGCGTGAACCGATGAAGGGTGACCTCAGCCGTCGCCTCGGGTCCTGTGAAAAGATAACAGCAAATAAGACCAAAAGATCATCATTAATCTTTTCGGTTACCGAGACGTTATCATTTGCATTTACTGAGAGGAGCATGTGCCCGAACAGGCATACGCCCGAACAGTCATGCGCTCCAACAGTCATGCGCCTTGACCTTCATATTCTTATTCAAAGTATTCCAAAACTTATCTAAAAGTTTTAAAAACTTTGAAGGGGGTCTTGTAGAAGCATGGAATTTCATAACCGGAAATCCTATGCGCCAGACACTACATGCGCCAGAGCTCGGACAAATACTTCATAGCAAAACCAACAAATATAGACATTTGAAAGAGGACTTTTTATTACATATAAAGTCTATTACATGTCTAGAAAAGGTGGTACAAAGGAGAATTTCTACAAGGAAAAGTCCCTAAGTCTACAGCCAGCAACCACCATGCGCCTCCAGTCAGGCGCAGCAACCACCATACGCCTCCAGTCAAGCGCAGCAACTACCATGCGCCTCCAGTCAGGCGCAAGCAACCACCATGCACCTCCAGTCAGGCGCGGCAACCACCATGCGCCTCCAGTCAGACGCAGCAACCACCATACGCCCTCAACCAGGCGCATCCCGCCATGCACCCTCAGCAAGGCGCATCCTTTTCAGCAGCTCAGTTCTGTGCATCCCCAGTTATGTGCATCCCTTCAGCAGCCCAGTTATGTGCCGCTCTTCCAGCCAGGCTCACCTGATAAATGCTTCGACTAATGAAGCATTTAACCCTCTGGCTGGAACCAAGGAAGAGAAGAGCACCGCAAATCTGTGGCCAGGAGAGGCTTCGAAAGAGCCTCCAAAGGCGAAGGAAGATCGTGATCGAAACCACGGATAAAGGAGCAGCTTTCAACACAACCAGAGTGGGCAACGCCCACTTTAAAGGAAGAAAGAGCCTAGCACCGCCATTCCGATCTACGGCTCTTCCGGAGTAACGAAAATGAGGCCCGAGCATCCCTATCTTTGGATGTAACAGGCACCTTCCGCCTGCCTCGGAAGCCCTCGACTCCGTCTTTTGGATGTAACAGTCACCTTCAAGTGCATCAACGAAGACATGGCGTCGCATCTTCACCCTTGGGAGCATTTTGTCAACAGAATACATCCGAGGAAACAAGTTCATGTTGGAAGTACGTGAGAGAACGGGAAGCAAACCCTCTCTCCATGCTACTATTTATAGGTCGGGCAAATCAAACCCACGTGCCAAGTGGATGGCTCTCCGAATTCCGTGCAATGAACTTGCATTAAATGGATGAACCGGACGCCTCGAATTCAGCCAAACGGCTATTTAAAGCACTCGAAGAACATAACAGCCGTATCAGTAAAGACGTGTCGGATGCGCCGGCCAGATAGCGCATCACGCAGACGCGCCCCCTCAGCATCAAGTGCATTACACAGATACGCCTTTCAGCACCAAGCACATCACAGGGGATGTGCCCTCATGCGCCCCCATATGCCTAGTGGAACGCCAATCAACGTGTCCATTCGGCTGTCCATCGAATGTCACAAACATTAAATGCTGAACTGACAAAGTCGGCAGCACGCCTCCCGAAGTCTAAACAGTCGACAGCTTTTTCAGAAGACGAAGCATCGCCAACGTCAGCGTCATCATTACTTCCCTCCGACGGCTACTGCCACGTGGCCACCCAACCATCTCGCATGCGCCTCCGCAGTCATGCACCCAATTCCGCATGTGCCTTAAAAGCCATGCACCCCAGACTTCTCTCTGATCCCAAAAGACAGGAGTAAAGTCACTACTGAAGCTCTGCATGCGCCTCAAAAGCCATGCGCCCAGAATGGTTCGTGACTCCTAAAGGTTACGAGCCAAAGTCTCCTCATGCGCCCAATCCTAGGCGCATCCTACCAGATCATTTCCCCCACCAAATCCGAGATCTTCGAGCCATGGGTCGATAACACGTGTCCTTTGACTCAACTCATCCAAGATCTCAGCAACAGAAAGATCTTCTTTGCTACGTGCCGACTCACAACAGCAATATGAAGAAGTCTACCCCTCGATCAGGGCACATCGTCCATGCGCCTCTATCAGTAATCACCATGTGGCACCCCCGTGTACCAGTGCATCCTACATGCGCACATGAGCAGCCAGCCTACAAAACTATAAATAGAAGGATCACTTCCTTCTCACCGACACACAGAATATACAACGAACACACAGAGACTTTACACCACCAGAGAGGCAGATACAGACACTCAACGTCTTCTTCCTCTCAGCAAGCTCCAACACCGAGTGCAATCCAAACCTTCAGAGAACCGATAACCGTCGTCAGCTCGTCAACGGAGTCAACGCATTACCACTCACTCCATCGGCACAAGGGACCCAGATAAACAAAAGTGTACTCCTAGGACTACGTCTAAAGTCCTATATTGTAACACTGTTCTGTTTGTATTAAAATTTACAATAATACAATTTTAATGGCAAATATCTACATCTATAACATTTACAGTCTTTGGATAGAGGTCGGGGTCGCCGCCTCTTCTCTTTGAGTTGATTCGGCCTGCTGCCGAGATTGTGATCGGGTCGTGACCCTTTCTGATGATTCCAAAATAAGCCTCTTCTTCGCAACTAGAGAAGAAGGTTCATCTATCCTCCTCTTCCTCTCCTTGGCTAGAGATTTGACAACCTTCAAAGAAATGCGTAATGGTTCGTTGACTTCTTCCGGGAAGTTAACTTCCCTTGAAGCTTCCAACGGTGCATCGGCCGATGCACGCTCTTCATCGTTGCCAGGAGCCAACACAACAGTTGCTTCCTTCTTTAATCTGGCCGCTGTCGCGAAGATGTCGACGAGACTATAGTTCTCGGCAATGGTATTCGCCGATGTATAGAAGAATGAATATGTGTACAGCATCCGCGGGCCATGGTCGCTCTTCGTCGGCATCGAGAACATTGTTCTGGTATTTCGAGCATTATAATAAGCCCATGCCCGGGCTCCATCAATCAGATAGCCTTTTCTTTGCAGGCACGTTATGGCGTTACCCACGTGGAATTGGTCGTAGCCGAATTGACGGGCAAAGCAGCTGGGAAGATAGGGTTCCAAATAACATTCATCTTCAAATCTATAAACCAGGTGTGACGGCCTAATTGTCCTCAGCCAATCAAATGATGCACGACCCAAAGGCTGCCTCCCAAGATCAACCAGATTTGTAGAGATATGTTCATAGCCAGTTAGAGGGGGAACACAGTAGAAATTCTACCATTTCCCGAGATTCAGAGCACGTCTGCAATCTCTTAGACTGGTGTATATCCATTTACTCTTGGAGAATCTCCGTAAGAAGCTTCCGCTGATCGCCCCCATATCAGGGTTCATTAATGAAGGATAGTGCAGAAGCAACCATCCGAACAAATAAGTGTAGGAAAGCTCCAGCCGAGGGAAGTTTCCTTTTTCGCCTTTCCCCTTGAGCATTGAATCAACAAAAATGCGAAGACCAGCGTCACTCTGCAGGTCATCGCCGATAGCAGGTCCATCCGGTAGCCAAAAACTAAATGGACGGCAGCAAAGAGCACGCCGCGATGGAAGCGATCGACGGTGCTGGCTCCAGGGACGACGAATCGTCTAAGCCAGTAGGTGAGGAAACCCGCCAGCTGGGCTTCCTTTGACATGGGCCTATAGCCCATTCTCATGAACTTTCAATAACATCGCCTGTCTTGAAAGGAGGATATTGAAGTTCATCATCAACCTTGATGTTCATCTCCTTGTACTCCTCCGTCAATCCTATCACCTCACTATGGCTGAGTGGTCTGAAGAAGTTAGGGTTGCACTTATCGTGTTCCTTAGTCTTCTTCTCCATGATGTGGTTGAGTAAGAGATAGGGCAACCACTTTGTCGAGTAGCAAGTGCCAGAGGAACCACTCTTATAATACAAAGAGCAGATCTTATAGTGACACAACAATTCTTTAAAAACGGCCACCATATCAGTATTCTCTCGACGAAGTCGGTCCAACTCGTCATTGGTTGGAACAAATTCTTCATAGGGGAATTCCCCCATTGGCAAGCTCGAGATATACTTTATCTCATGAAGAGCCAGTCCAATCTCTCTACAGGGCATCATGAAAGTCCCTGTCCTAAAGTTGTACCTCTCCTCTAATACGAGAAACAGATGAGGGTTGGGATGGAATTCGTATATGGTAGAGTATACCGCCTGGTACAGCTCAATCTCCTTGAGCTTCTCTTCGAACTGAGCCAATATCCAATTAGCTATGCAGTTCCATCTTTTGTTATCTGGATTCACCAGACCTGTCAATCGGATGTCCTGATTCGGATATCTTCCCTCAACCTTCGCAAATTCATTCACAAAGATTGGTGTTCTAACTGGCAGCAGCAGGGAGGAGTTATCCGGTGGAATGCAGTCGGGCTTCAATCGTCTGAGCAAGGAGCTGTGACGCTCAGAGGAGCTATAGAACATATCCTTGTTGTTCGGCCCCTTCTTCACACAAATATTCCCCATTCTGGCTTGCTGAAGAGGAGTTATATCCCAGTCCATCTTCCTGGGATAACTCGCATGAGCATAGCGGGATAGGGGGAGGCACCTGGAAATGTCCGATAACAGTATCATTTTCTCACCTCTCTGAAAGAGTCTCTGTTTAACTTGAGCTCTCGGTTGAGAACTCTTAGCAAGAGCCTCACCAAACAGAAATAGAGGCTTCTTATGAGTAATGGCATCAGCTGTTTGCAGAGGCTGCCCGTTCATCAGGCTCAGCAATGTTTCATTATCCTGAGCTGTTAAGATGGCCTGTCGAGAAGATGGCAGGGCATACTGAGGAAATATCACATGGGATAGATCCTCCTTAAATTCTGGTTCAGCCAAAGTCCTTGTAAAGATCTCATATTCTGGGTCTTCTTAAGATTAACTGCATCAAACAAAGAGACAGAATTTAGTACATGTAAAATCAAAGATTCTGTTCAAAAGATTAGCAAATTGCACAAGTATCAGATTGCGCTATGTGCATAGCATCAGATTGCGCTAATGCAGTCTACATGCACAAAATATTCAGTTGCGCCAATACATCTACTTGCGCAAGTCATCAGATTGCGTTGAGCAACTTGCGTAAAGCATCAGTTTGTGCTGGACAGACTTGTACAAATCGGTAGATTGCGCTGAACATTTGCCAGCGCTTTCCACCGATTGCACAAGAAAATAGTTTTCATAAAAATGAAAACTATTGTGTTTGTGCAACCAAAACCTTAAACAGGGCGGCACAATACTATCAAATCTCTAAAAAGGGATTCGATAATGTCAAAGAACCCTAAAAAGGGTATTTTTTTTATCGAGTCTATCGACTACCTTGTAGCGCAGGGTGATCGACTTCGTAACGAGAAATTCGGGGCACAGCCCGAGTCGAAGACTCAACGGGGGCTTTGCCCTTCTCGACGGCTGAACGTTTGGGGGCCATTGATGTCGAAGGAGGAGAAGAAGAAGAGTCGAAGATGGCACAGGAGCTTTTTCTCTCTCGAACAAATGGAAACAAGTAAAGAATGACAGAAAGAAGAATAAGAACTATTTATAGTTTTTCAAAAGTAATAGCCAACTCAGATTGCATCGAGAAATTAGGAGCTGATTCCTCCAAACGTGCAGTCAAGGCATCACTTGCGCAACTTGATTTTAAAGTCGAAATTCAAAGTATTTCGAAACTTTGAATATTTTCAAATTTTGAAAACTTTGAAGGGGGTCTTGTAGGTCCTAAAAATCAAGTTGCACCCATCAAAAAAGCAAAGAAAATCAAGTTGTGCACTCTTCAAATGAACTGCACAGGAGATAGATTGCACAACAATTCAATTGCACAAGCTGAACTGCACATACATCCAAGCGCGCAAGCTGACGTGGCCTCGTCATCATTATCTGACAGAAAATCAGATCTTCTGACAGCTGACAGCCTGAAGAACGAGGAAACTGTTCGTTTCTCATGCAGCACAGCGCTCGAGGACAGCTGTACATGCAGCGCAAGCTACTAGCCCAATCGAAGCGCAATCTGCCAGACTCTCTACAACACAATTTAATCTAGTGCAGTCTGAAGCCAGCGCAGTTCATGTGGCGCACTCCATCAAGACAACTGACAATTTACACGTGGCCTACATGCCATCGATTACTCACCATGTGGCAACCGTCTGTACACGACCAAGCACATTTCAATCAAACAATGCCACACATCACATACAGGTGGTCCACGATCGAGTAACTGCCAGCACAGTTTGCTGCTTGCGCGGTCCAATGTCTGCGCAATCCATCATGTACAATTCAGAATAACTAAAAATTAGTTATTTTCAGAACTCTATAAATAGAGTTTCAAGTCTTCATTATCAGCCCCGGATCATTTAAGTCATCACCAGAGATCAGGAGTTCTTGCCAAAGTGCTGCTGCATTCTTCAGAGGCTACCGTCTTCAAAGTTCACATCTTTCAAGGGATAAAGCGATCGTCTTCAGATCTGATTCCTATAGTTGTACTTTTCCAGAATTCTTGTAATCTTCTTACAAAGTTTGTGAAATAAAGAACAACTTTTGTTTTTGCAAACACCACCCTTTATTAACATATCGAAGAGTTCTAGTGTGTCTTCGTCATTGAAGAAGTAGGCCTCTTTCAGCCTCGGTGCTTCAGCCGGCTACTAGTTCATTGTCACTGAACCTTTAGAGATGTTGACAGTCATGGCTTGATTCCCATTCTCGTCCTTGGGGATGGGGTTATTGCTAGATGAGCGCTTCCCTTTGTCTTCGAGTGAGGAAAAACTCAACCCTAGCAGTTGCGCATCCCGGGCCTTTCTCTCGGCTACATCTGCCTTGGTCATGAAGGGTGTCCACTCTACGTAAGGAGTACTGTGCCAGAATTTAACTACAGGGAGCATGTTCTTGCGGCATGAATCTATGAGCATGGGTTCGGTTACACTAGGTGGTAGTCTCAAAGATGCATGGCGAAAGCACTCAATATAAGCTCGTAGAGGCTCTTTCTCTTTCTGGACAATGTCCATGAGAGTAGACATTGTCTTGTCTATTCCTCTTTCATAGAATCGAGCGAGGAAGATACGCTTCAAATCGTCGAACAATGAAATACAATTGTCGGAAAGACTGTAAAATTATTTGTAGGCCACCCCCTGTAATGCCCCTACGAATATATTTGTGAGCAGAGCGTCATCTTTTGGCAGATACCGTATTACCGAGACAAAATACCGAAGGTATCGACGAGAAGATTCCTTCGCATCAAATGGCGCAAGCATCTACGGCTTGTACTTGGGAGGATATATTATATTATCCCACTCAGCAGGATATGGTTTCCAGATTCCCATCTTTTTGAGTGATTCTTACTTTTCTCTGGCGTCATAGCGAGCATAAAATTCTTTGAGGACCTGTTGCATGTCATTCGACATAGCAAGTCTTGTTCTTGATGGAGTAGATGACAACGGTACCGCCTGACTCAAGATGGGAGGCGCATTAGACCCGTCGTTTGTCCCCGGGTCTTGGTTTGCAGGAGCAGGGACAATGGATATCAATTTCTTTTTGATTTCGAGGACCACTGAAGTCAAGGCCTGCATAGTTTCGTTCAACGTATTCAGGCCTATTTCTAGGGCCTTTATACATTTTTGATGACTGGATCCTTTGCTGCCTTCCATATTGTCACCTTCGGTCATGAAAATGGACATCATGTGTGGATAGATAGAAGAGACGGTGGATCTTTCACTCTCGAGTTCAGACGCCTGAGTCCCATCATCTCGAGGGTAAACAAGTAGATTATAATCTTTCTTGGATTCGTTATAATTGCTACCCCCAGCTTGTTGGTTACTTGCGTCCGCGGAGGCATCTGTGTCATATAGTCCTTTATTGGGTTGGAACGAGGGATTGTCATGAATGGTAGAGGGTTGGCTACCCCCGGCTAATGTCGCAGTTGAAGCGATATCCCCTTGCGGTAAGGATCCAGATTTGGAACGAGTGTGTTGGAACACACCCGTACTAGGCACCATCGTCTTGCTACTTCCAGGTCGGTCCTTAGATTTGTTGGCCGAAGTAGGAGGATTCTTGGACAGCTTTTTGAGAGAAGGAGAACCCCGCGCCGCATTGCATAAAGCAACACGGAGTTCATCTTCTTCTTCACTCGACGATCCTTCGTCGAGTCTCTGATGTACAGACGCCATCGATCGCAGTCTTTGGAAGACGGACCTCCTCTTCGGTGGCGATGCGGCTGTTTGGCAATAGCAATAGTTGATGGTGATCTTGGTGTAGGTCATGTGCCTTGGTTTAGACTTGCCCTATGCTGCGGACTCCTCCCTCGTTTTACGCTTATGGGAAATCGTCTTGCATAGATCTGAGGTCTTCGCTTCCACACACTTTTCGTGCGTGCGGGAAAGCTACACATAAGAATGAGGATGTGAAGGTAGCTTCCCTCTTCTCAGTTCCTGTGCATAAGATACGCTTAGGTCTTGATCAGAGGGTTGTTGATGAGGCAGACTCACTCCATGCTTACAGCAACGCTACTCGCACGAGTTTATCACCACAGTGTGTGCCCTCCGGCTTGACTTGTGTGCATAAGCGCTCAAGCGAGCGGGTTTTATCGGTCAAGGCATCGAAGAACTCGAACCAGTTTTGTATAGCTTTCTATCAGCTGTGTACGTGACTGTCAATGCGGGCCTTTGGTTAGCTTTTGGCATAGCACATTGATCGCGTAAGGTGCGTGCTGCCTTGGATTTCTTCCTACTACCCCAAGATGGTGCGTAGTATTTAGAGTCCAACTGAGTGGTCGTCATAGCACTTTGGTCGCATAAGGTACGTGATGCCTTGGGCCTTTTTTCGTTACCCCTATAAGGTGCGTAACGATTAGAGTCCAACATAGCCTTACCCGATGGGTAGGCAATTCTGTCAAAGATAGAAGTACTCGCCTATGCAGCTATCTTCGTGCACGGGTGTGCCACTGCATGCTTCCTCCGACGTTATGCCTTCGTCAGGCCTGCAATGGAAGAGTTGCACTCATCACTGCACTTTTCAGGAACGGGGATTGAACGAGGCGGCATGGCAGCAGCAGTCGAAATCTTCTTTAGGGCTTCGCTGTTCAGGGGGTTCTGAAGCACAGTCCCCTCCATCGTGATACTCGTTGCAGTATCCTTCGGCATCCAGGTATGCCGAGTCTTCTTCGGTTTTACGAACCGCTTCGAAGGACTCGACTTCTCTTCAGAGAAAAGATCTTCAAAAGCTTGCTGGTCTAAATGTACGACCAACATCTTTTGAGAAGATCCCAATAAGTTATCGTCAGATTGTATTACCACCTTCTCGTTGGAGGAGAAAAAAGTCTCCAGCAGAGTCGCCATCTTGTTTGCCATGACAAAGAGTTGAACGAACTTTTGTATTCAAACGTATAAAAGGTAGAAAAAAAACTCCTAAATAGGAGATTTAAGTACAAGAATTTCTTGAAAAGTGTGACGGTGGAGATTGAGCACTGCAACGGCTCCTTTACTCCGTTGACGATCTGACGACGAGTTGAACTAGCTCTGACTTTCTGGTGCTCGTGAATAGAACTCTAGGTTCCAATCAGGAAATGTTCGACCTTTTTAATAAAGGAGAACTCCTTTTATTTATAAGCCATGCACATATACGATGTGCTTGAGATTTGTTGGACGTGCAGGAGTGCTGCGCATTGATATGTGAGAGAATCTGTTATCTTTGCACGGTGAGGGCTGCTGCTGAGCTGACATGTGGCGGATATTGAGATTCTCTTTTATCAAGATCTCGGGTGGTTATCAGCAGAACCGAATAGACGGCACGTGGCGTGCATCTATTGCTCGAGACTTTTTGTTCAGATGAAGCCGACCAGGTTTGGCTCCTATCCAAAGAGTCGGGTTTTGTCTCTATCTTTGGGGCAGCGGTTTAAACAAACCGATTGGATATTGTCCTTATCAATAGAAACAAATTCCTATCTTTGGAGCGGTGGTTTAAACAAAATCGATTGGATATTGCTCCTATCAACAGAACTAAACTTCGTTCTTATCTTTGGAGCGGTGGTTTAAACAAATCGGTTAGGTAATATCTGAAAAGATATACGTGAAACAATGCCACCTCATAGGACTGTGTATCTATACAAGATGCACTTCGGGTAAGGCTTCGATGTCACTGTACTTTTTAGGCGATGAGGAGACTTGTGCTTCGAAGACGACAAAGTCACTGCACTTTTGGACGACGAGGGGACTATGTTTCGAAGGCAACTGAGTCACTGTACTTTTAGGCGATGAAGAGACTGTGTTTCGAAGATGACAGAGTTACTGCACTTTTGGGCGACGAGGAGACTGTGTTTCGAAGGCAACTGAGTCACTGCGCTTTTGGGCGACGAAGAGACTGTGTTTCAAAGACGACGGAGTAACTGCGCTTTTTGGGCGACGAGGAGACTGGGTTTCGAAGGCAACTGAGTCACTGCGCTTTTGCGCGACAAGAAAACTGTGTTTCGAAGATGACGGAGTCACTGCACTTTTGGGCGACGAGGAGACTGTATTTTGAAGGCAACTGAGTCACTGCGCTTTTGGGAGACGATGAGACTATGTTTCGAAGGCGACGGATTCACTGCACTTTTGGACGACGATGAGACTGTATTTTGAAGACAACTGAGCCACTGTGCTTTTGGGGTGACGAGGAGACTGTTGGTGGGGTTCTATGAAGCCACTGTGCTTTTACGAAGCAATGAGGGACTTCTGAGAGTTTTGTGAAGCCACTACGTAACTCCGCTTCCCAAAAATTTTGAAATATTTTTTTTATTATTCATTTGATTTAAATGATAATTTTTAGATTTTTATAGATAATTAATTATATAATTATTACGATAGATGACTTTAGCCATGGTTGAGTTTTCGAGTACAAGACGATTAGGAATCATGGCACGGATAGTGCATTGGCGTGCCTTGACTAGTGTATTAGCCATAGTAGGAATGGCCGAGCCATAAGTGTGTCCTAACTAGGAAAACCAGACCAAGTTACGACTTAACCCTACCAATGATTTATTTATTTATTAATTAGAATATTGACTTTTAGGTGACCCGGTTGTACTAATTTGGTCCGAACAGGGCCCGAACCGAATCCAAGCCTATGTAGTCATGTAGTGAGACCAAGGATGGCCATGTAGACATATTTTATGTATGTACAAATGTTTTGTATTTAATTTTGGGAATCGACAAATATTTTCTAAATATTAGTTATACGTATGCTATAGATATTATTAAATATCAAATGGCGTTTTAGAAATATTGATACGATTTTTTGGGAGCCAAATAAAGGGGGTGTGTATGATATGTTCACCAAAACTACTAGTGGTTCATTTAATTTTTGTTGTTATTAAGAGTATCATTATTATTAATGTTGTTGTTGTTATTATTAAATAAAATCATATTATTATTGGCCATTTTAATTTCTTTGTTAAATGAAATTATATATATGTACATATGTCTATAAATAGATCATGTACTAGAAAAGATAATACCGAGATTTTATTTAGATTTTTGGAGTATTATACATATATATAAGATAGGTGTATATATATATATATATATAAATATATATATATATATATATATATATATATATATATATATATATATATATATAAAGAAATAGAAATAGAAAAGATAGCAAAATAAAAAGAAGGTGTTAGCTAAACTCGTGAAGCACTGTTCACTCACCCATGCCCGACCCATCTTAACACCAAATCACAGCCGGCCCCTCCCCATCGCATATATAAGTAAAACCGAGAAGTCCTCGACAAAAACTAAAACCCTAACTCGAACCCACGCCCATCCCCTAGCCTGGGAGGCCACCCGCCGCCGGCGCCACTGCCGTGCACGGCCGAAGCCGTCGGGAAACGCGCACGGACAGCAGACGAAACAGGGGAAGCAGCAGCAGCGGCTGAGAACAGACCGACTTCGTAGCGTTGGTTCTCGACGATCGCACGATCGTTTCGCGAGCCGTTTTCTCGGGTATGTCCCCAACCCATATGAGATTATTTACTTTCAATTAGATCGAATTTATACGCTTTATATTGGTCAGAAGATCGACTCAAAGTTTGAAGAAATATGTTCAAAAATAGAATATGATTCCAGTCCCAACATCAGTTTTGGAAGGCGATTTCTCACCGATCCTTCCTCTGTTTCAAAATTGTGTTTGAACATAATCCTAGAAAACCTAACCGAGATAGAAACCCCATCATTGGTTGTATCTCTAATGGTTTATGCAGTAAGATAAATAGGGTTCAAAATCGAGGAAAAACACATTAAAAATAGTTTTCAAAAACTAGAAAATTCATCGATACGACGTGCGTCCCGTCGATCCGGGCGACATGGTCGCGAACCGAAAGCATCAAAAGGTGCGTAACGGCTTCGTGGACGTGTGGGCTTTGACGAAAATCAAATTGGTCGTGTTTGCGCGACGAATTTGGTACGTATCCGTCAAAATTTACCGTATCGGCCTCTGTACAAATTTTTTAATTACTACGTACTTGTTTATTAGATCGAGGCAAAACTTACGCCAACAGGACCGCATCATGTTTCTGGTCCTGTATGCCAAGTTTGGTTCGATTCTGAGACAGTTGATCGGATCGCTGTTTTACGGGCCTCACGGTCCGATTCAACGGGCAATTTTGTGCACGGCCTGCCGGAATCCAACTTTGGACATACTGTTGGGTTCATATCATCAAAATGAATCCGAAGGCATGTAGTTTGACAACTTTAGAGACCATTGACTCTGGCACGATTTTCGGAGCAAAGCGGATCTAACGGCGGACACCGTTTTGGCACAAAATTACCGTTTTGCCCCTGTTTCCAGAATTGGACTTAAGGACATGCAATCCTAGCTAATTTAACTTTTCTGAGAATGTTGGCAATGTCTGTTTCAGCTTTCGAAGACTATTGTGAGATTTGACTCCTGTGACTTATCAGTTTGATGAGATGTATTTGGATCCACATGCAACTACCAGGCAAGATACCTTGCCTTCCTCTACAGTTTAATTCCATGTTTATAGTTTTCATGTTATTATTGTATTATCATTAGATACTCTATGTGTTATAGATCTTATATGATTCATTAGTTTTCTCGTTGACTTGAGTTATCTATTTTCTATATACCATGTTCACCCGTTTATGGTCTTGCTTGACTTGACAGTGTAGTTATACTGGACTTGACTGTGTCTTGACTGAGTCGTACCTTGTCTCACATGTACCTTGACTGAGTCATATCTTGGAACGAGTACGTGTGATTGAACTGCTATTTCCCTGTATCATTTTTCCTCAACCAGAGAGTCCACACTCGGGACGAGGGTTGATCAGTTGCACCAGAGATCCACACTCGGGACGAGGGTGTTTGTTTCCTTGGCACCAGAGAGTCCACTCGGGACGAGGGTGTTTGTCGTGATTTGTTTATATCTGTGAGTCCACACTCGGGACGAGGATGTTGTACTTGCACCAGAGAGTCCACACTCGGGACGAGGGTACCTTGCCGTGAACTAACCAGAGAGTCCACACTCGGGATGAGGGTTAGTGATTAGAACTAACCAGAGAGTCTACATTCGAGATGAGGGTTAGTGATTAGTTCAAACCTGTGAATCCACTTGGGGCGAGGGTTTGGTATTCTATTGATCTCGTGTTCACTGGTTCATCCAGCAGTTCAGTTACGTGTAGTTATTCTTGTATTCCAGTTCATGGTCACCTGTCAGTAGCCACTTGTCGATAGTCACTTGTTAGCAGTTTTAGTTGTAGTCTCTTGCCATGTTTATGCCTTTTTCCTGGTTATATCCTGTTATACTATCATGCATGATTAAACTGCTAGATAGGCATATTTTTATGTATCTTGCTATGTCCCCTGAGGACCTGATGATCTCTTTAGGTTTAGTGATTACATGGAGTTAGTTAGCAGAGCGGGATGGTAGATGATTGTGATGCATGATTCGGGTATTTGTCAGTGATATTACATTGTTATCCTTTCGTACTTTATATTCCTTATCACGAAATATCCTGCTTATTGATTCACTTTAGAGACTCTTATTATATTTTTTGAGTCTTGTCGGACATATATGCTAGTGGGCTGCAGACCACGACCCATAGTGTTCATTCATTTTTTATACTCTTATTAAGGATTGAGATATAGATTTGTTTTGCCATGATTTGGCAGTGTACTATAGCCTTGACATCGTTTACGTATTCGAGTCGGGCTGGAGTCCGCTTGATGCGTAGCTGGCTTGCTCACGTGCTTGCACCCGAAGGCGGGTGCGGGTCGTGAAAAGTTTTTTTGGTGGCCCATGCAAGTCAGAGCATATCATATCGGTTACGTAACTGTACTGATACGAGCCTACGAATTTGACCAAACCCTTAGGAATCTCAATCTGCACTGCTTTGAAAATTCTTTTAAAAATTTCTCTAACGTCCTTGAAACTTCGTATTCGCTCTCGATTATCCTTCCTTGCCTTCCGAACCATTGATTTTTGTCTCATCCTATTTTGGGATGATGAACGATCGTGCTGCCTAGAATTCATTAGAAATTCTTAAGTTATAGTATAATATTCTTGATTATTGAATATTTGGTTGTTTATAGATATGAAGGATCATAGATGCAATATGCCCTAGATATCTGTTGGTAGGATTGTTAGCATCGAGTTAGAAGACGATAAGATTTTAGTTTTAAGGAGTAGTGTGACCCAAAGAGGGTAGAAGTCCTAGAGGTTATGTAGTTATAAAATGGCTAGGAGGAGGATATAAACTATCTGAGGAATAAAAATTTAAGGAGATTAAGGTTAACGTAGACTTTCTTTTTGAATTTTAAGGAATAGTTATGAATTAGAATTTCGTGGACGAAATTATTTTTAAGGTGGGTAGATTTATAACTCCTCTTCCCGAAAATTTTGAAATATTTTTTTATTATTTATTTGATTTAAATGGTAATTTTTAGATTTTTATAGATAATTATTACGATAGATGACTTTAGCCATGGTTGAGTGTTGGAGTACAAAACGATTAGAAATTATGGCATGGATAGTGCAGTGGCATGCCTTGACTAGTGTATTAGCCATAGTAGGAATCATGGCACCCTAGAGTAAGGACACGATAAGTGGGTACGTCCAGCCTACGCCGCAGTATCGGCGGTAGAACGTTGTCCTAGGTCAAACATCTAACAATATAAAGGTACCTGTACAGCATATACACTCCGAATGGAGGTGACATAGCAAATACAGTCTCAATCACATCTAAGGCAGAGCATGATAAAAGATAGATAAAATATGAAATCCACAAAGAGATGCCGCAGATTGAAGTCTAAGTGTCTAAGATACACAAATCCAAAAAATATCTCAAATCTCAAATACAGTAATCCATAAAGTAAATACAACTCAAGACAACTAAAATAACTATCTATACAACCTCTACTGTGTCTCCTCTAGGATAGCAGGCAACCTCCAAGCTATCTGTAAAATTTATCAACAGGTCCAGTCAGGACAGGAACGAGTACAATTCATCAAGAAATCCCAAGTAAATGACAAAGAACTATAAAGCAATTATAGACAGTTGTATTGATGAACATGACAGTTTATATTCAGGTGATGGTATAGAGAGACAGATAAAGTACAAGGAAAGTAAGTAACTAAACAAGAGAAGAATTATGACAATAAAGACTATAAAATAAAATCTAGCTGAACTAGAGTAACATGATGAGTCCAGACGGTACAATATAAGTCGAGTGTAATCCCAATATGAGTCTAATACAAGAAGAGTCGAATGTGATTCTAATCATTGTTCTAATAAGGTGATTCGAATAAGGTGATTCATATGATGATCTAACAATGATTCGAATAAATTCTCTAAGTGTGTTTTAAAATACTTAGATAGACATATAAACGGCTATGGGTAAATCCGGCACATCATGCACTGGTCAGGTGAGAGATGGCTATCGTTCGAATATCATTCACAGGGAGTGGTTCGAATAGTGGGAATGTTCACATGTCTAATCAAGTATTTCCCTCCCAGTCTAATACAATGAATCCATAATCCAACACATAAGACGAATACAAGTCCAACCAGCACATGAAGATACGAATAGGTGGTTCGAATAGTGATTCGTATGGTGATTCGAATAATAGAGGCAAGACGAGTAAGTATGTGTGTCGTATACATGGATTCAGTAATAACAATACGTGTTTGTAACAGAGAATCACATACAGCTAACTAGAACTGAAGTACAATAATGACAAATAAATGAGAGAACTATCAGAGAATGTACTCGCCTGATAACCTGAACAGCTGATAGGTATAGAGGTCCAAACTGAAGCCATAGAGTCCTATTTAGAGCAACACAGGTCAAGATGTATACGAGAGATGATAAATGAAATGTACAATACATCTGCATGTTGTCTAGGTCAAACTAGACTAAAGTCAACTCTAGTCAACCCCACTAGTCAAATTAGGTCAACTAGGTCAAGTCCTAGTCCAAACAAGTCTAACAAGTCTCACTAGGCCTAACCAAGCCTAGGTTAGCACTCACACAATCACAAGACAATGTGAACCACAACAATGCATAATATAAAATAGATAATATATATAAATACATACCTTCATACATACATGCATATCCACATTACATACATATTTATATATATAGGCATATGTTACATCATGCATATTTACATAGTTACATAGATATTTACATTCATGCACATTTACATACATACTTTTATACGTTATATATGTTAACATTCATTACAATGCATTATATTTTACTTATACCTTTGGTTGATTGATTCATTCATATATGACATTCATTCATGCATATTACATACTTACATGCATCTATACATTATATACATTGTATATAACATGTAAAAATAGAAGAGGAAAAAAAGGAAAAAACTGAAATGGAAAGGGAAAGAAAGGAAAATGTAAGAAAAAGGAAAAACAGTGGACATATACATGCTTGCATTATATATTCTACATTACCATACATGCTATCATTATATATTGCATTATATTATTTATATATTATGTATTCATATCTATCATTACATGTATATCTTGCATTCATATCTGGCATTCACTATATACTTTCATGCATACATTGTATATCATTCTTTCATTAATGCATTTATGCATTGCTTACATACATTATATTAATTGCATTCCTACATGCTTGCATTCAACCATATATATACATTAATGTAAAGAGGATATATATCATATATATATCATTTTATTCATCTAACATATCATGTATTACATACTCTATATTCATTTAATACCCATACTACATAGGCTCATAGGTTACACAAAATGCATATATCGTATAGTCACTCTTCTACTTAAAACCAATACTGTAACAATTGGGCCTCTAATAAATTCTATGATTTAAGTACATTGTAGCCCTTCGTGTTAGCTTTCTGAAACTTCAAACGGATCGCATTTTCGTGTCCGAAAGCTTCCGAAATTGCCAAAATACCGAAACACGTTCGTCTTTCGTACAGCTGACACTCAAATAATTCTACAGAAAGTTACAAAAAGAATTTGTCTTATTAAAATATATTTGGAAAGCTAACTTCGATACGGTTCTTTTAAAAAAACCGGAGATAAATTGGAGTCCTAAGCTAAATTTATGACATTTCTAAGTTGCTTTGGTTAATAAAAACGTGGATGAATTTTATGACGAATTTGAGTTGTTTTGGACAAAAGAACACATATAGGCCAAGATACTTGGATACAAACATAGGTATCCAAATGAAACTCATTCTAACCATCCTAACTAAGATCAATCCACTCTCTAACCATTCTAAAACTGAATTTAAATATCTATTTAAACTATTATCATACATACATACACATGGGGTGTCCTAATTTGGGATCTATCAAGTAGGACACAAGACACATATCTAAAATCCTCAAGAGTGCTCCAAATGGCCTCAAATTTGAATCTAAATGGGACACATGCGTGAGGATGGATCCTACGGATCAAAACTAATTTATATGCAAAGGAAATCGATTTAGATGATGGGTTTTACCTATTGGGAGTGGAATTCCAATGAAATCCTTTAGGACACGGCTCCGATACGAAGATCCCTCAAGGTGGACACTCCTCCTTGCACTCCTCTTCCAATCCTTGGTAGCACCCTTCCCTTGGATAATGGGAATGATTGAGGGAAGGTTTGGTGAAGGAATGATTTGATTTGGAGATCAAATCAATGGGAAGGCTCTCTAAAATTAGGGAAGAACAAAAGGAAAATAAAAGAGGCAAGATTGTAATGAATGAAATGAATCATTCTCCCCTAAAGGTGGCTGCCATAAAGAGTCCATTAGGGCTAATAGGAAATGTCCTAATTGCCCCTCTTTAGTCTCATATGGACTAGGTTCAAGTTTGGGGTCAAAATGATCTAGTTTTGAGTCTCTAACTTAACCATTCTAACATGATAAAAATTAGTTTAATTAACTAACTTAAATGTTGGGTTTTGTGGGCCATGCTTAACTTAATATTGGGTCCCATCTAGAGTTTAAGCTACCCGGGTCACAATACAAGTCGGAACGAGATGAAACTCAAACCCGACTAAACAAATCCAAAAAAAACAATATTAAAAATATAAAATTTTTCCAAAATATTAAAATATGAAAAATGACCAAAATCATATTACATCAATTTAAATATTATTAAATAATCTAAAATTCACCAATTAATCAAAATCCTAAATAACTCAAAAGTCACAAAATGACCAAAATACCCTTAGCCTAAAAAGTTGTAAATAGTCATTTAATCACATGGTTAGGTTCCCATGGTCATGGTTAATCTCTAGGCTCAACAGTTATAGGGTTCACTAGCTAACACATCAAAATTATAATTCACCATATTTAAATAGTATTAAATTAATTAAAAATTCCCATAAATCATTATTAAATAATAAACTTTTATAAAAGTTCAAAATTACCCTCATTTTAGAAAAGTGGGTGTTACAAGTCTACCCTCCTTAGAAACTTTTGTCCTCGAAATTAAGATGGTCGTACTTCTTCTAGAGTCTCGTTCCCAACAATCAAAGTCTCAGAACTTACCTAAATCATATAATTTAAAAGAATGGCATACAAGGTCATGGCATACGGTGGTAGTGTAAGTCTCATCTAGGTATACTAGTTATACTAGACCAAAACAATCATAGGGTATCAAAACTTACAAGCAATCAGGGGTGTTAAACTGGAAAAGATACAGAAATAACAATTCATCAAGGCTTTAAGGCATAATCAAAATCAAAATTTAAAGCACAAATGTCGAGCATTAAAATCCAATCACAATATATATATAGAGAGAGTGTTAGAAGGGGAAAAGCTAGCATTATGTAAAGGTTATGTGGTTAGTATGTGTATGGGTGTATGTGGACATGTTCATCGGGTTAGATAGTAGACGTGTGTGTGTGTGTATGAAATATACATGAAAGTGTATAGAAGGATTTGGGTTTCAAAATAATAGCTATCAAGTGACACTACTCATGGCATATTGGTTAAACAATCTACAATGCACAACCTATTTACTCATAACATGCATGGCTAACCATATATATACATATATCTATATGTATAGAGAGGTAGAGACTTAGTTATGTATCTATATACATTATAACAGTATGCATAAACTATATATATATACCTATATAGATATATGAACATAACATAGAGATGAAGGGTTAGGTTTACATGGCAGTTGTGAACATTAGTGTAGAGTGTCAAGAGTACAGGGGTTATAACTTAAAATGAAGGGTTCAATCATTCATTTCAGTTTAACATTACATATTAAATCTGAAATTGAACTAAACATTTAAAATCAATGTGAAAAATGTTAACATGTATTCAGTTTCAGGATTTTGGTAAAATTCGAACATCAAAACCAACCCAATGTTCACCACAACCACAACCTAACATGTAAGAGTATGAAACCTAACATTATATCCCTACATACAACAATGTATATGGCTCAAAATATTACATTTAAAAACTGCAAATTGAACTAATCACTTAGAATCCAGTGTTAAAGGATTAATATGCACACGGTCTCAGATTTGACAAATTCAAACACAAAACTCAACCAATTCTTTAAAAATTGAAACCCAGTATATAACATACATGTGCAGTGATGTAAACAACAACTAATAATATGAAATTTATATTTAAATTACGAATTTAAACTGGAAAAAAAAATAGAGAACTATTCTCTGATACTGTATTGTGTCAGAGATATTTGGGTTTTGAGAATTTAACATCAACAACATATTAATATGTATTTAGATGGGTTGGTAATCAAAGTGTAGCATACATACGTGTCAGGCAAAGTGTCTGTGTCCGCTATATATATTATCATGTCCCAATATAAAAATCAAATTCCATATCAAGACCAATATTTAGATTCCTACCAAGATTGCAAGTAGGTGATTGATGTAATCAATACAGTTTTATTATTATTATTATTATTATTATTATTTAATACAAAAATAATAGCAAGAAGAAAATAACGATAAAATCTGTTCTACTTACCTGTTTAAAAGAAGAACCATTTTGAAACCAGAGCTATAATATCAAATCCAAGATAAGGACTAGCAAAATTATCGATTCATTGTATTAAGAAGAAATTCATAGTAATAAGTTACACAAGGTTTATAATACAGCTAAAGCTACTCCTAAGTTAAATAATGAGAAGCAAAACAAAGAAAACAAACAATAATTCTTTTTTTTTTCTTTTTTGAGAATGACTGAAACAAAAGTAGAGAAAACATGTTCAAGAACATTTAAGGTACAATCTGATAATCATATGCGTCTATCCAAAATTATGGTACTCTAAATCCTCGTCATACTAGTAAGCAAGGCTACGATAATCACAAAGTCCCCGACTTAGGCACATACCTCTAGAATCATGGTATTTAAAATTTTTGCGATGCCGCTAGCTTGGCTGCAAAAACCTTAAATTCCCACACCCGAAAAATATATTCAAAGTCAGACTATATATCCTCACCATGCTGGCTAATGTGACTGTAGAAGACTAGATTCCATAACTTAGATGACCTAGCCCATATAATTTCATCTTGACAAAAATTAAATTAAATCAACAATGGATACCCAAAAATCAAATTCATTAACTAACCAAGAAAGATAAATATAAACTATTAGAATCAAATTTCGAGATATTTTATAATGAGATTCTCAAGGGTCATCCCAGGAATCTCTCAAGGGATCCTAACTGTGATTGGATACCTTCAAAAATATATCCTAATCCTACTGCAGGCTGTAGTGGTACTCTAGTTCGAATATCACTACACAAACTCGACCTGCATGGGCCACCACTAAAAAAGTGTCACGACCCGCACCCTAGAGTAAGGGCACGAGAAGTGGGTACGCCCAGCCTACGCCGCAGTGTCGGCGGTAGAACGCTGTCCTAGGTCAAACATCTAACAATATAAAGGTACGTGTACAGTATATACACTCCGAATGGAGGTGACATAGCAAATACAGTCTCAATCACATCTAAGGCAGAGCATGATAAAGATAGATAAAATATAAAATCCACAAAGAGATACCGCAGATAGAAGTCTAAGTGTCTAAGATACACAAACCCAAAAAATATCTCAAATCTCAAATACAGTAATCCATAAAGTAAATACAACTCAAGATAACTAAAATAACTATCTATACAACCTCTACTGTGTCTCCTCTAGGCTAGCAGGCAACCTCCAAGCTATCTGTAAAATTTATCAACAGGTCCAGCCAGGACAGGAACGAGTACAATTCATCAAGAAATCTCAAGTAAATAACAGAGAACTATAAAGCAGTTATAGACAGTTGTATTGATAAACATGACAGTTTATATTCAGGTGATGGTATAGAGAGACAGATAAAGTACAAGAAAAGTAAGTAACTAAACAAGAGAAGAATCATGGCAATAAAGACTGTAAAATAAAACTACCTGAACTAGAGTAACGATGAGTCCAGACGGTACAATATAAGTCGAGTGTAATCCCAATAGTCTAATACAAGAAGAGTCGAATGTGATTCTAATCATTGTTCTAATAAGGTGATTCGAATAAGGTGATTCATATGATGATCTAACAATGATTCGAATAAATTCTCCAAGTATGTTTTAAAATACTTAGATAGACATGTAAACGGCTATGGATAAATCCGGCACATCACGCACTGATCAGGTGAGAGATGGCTATCGTTCGAATATCATTCACAGGGGATGGTTCGAATAGTGGGAATGTTCACATGTCTAATCAAGTATTTCCCCGCCCAGTCTAATACAATGAATCCATAATCCAACACATAAGACGAATACAAGTCCAACCAGCACATGAAGATACAAATAGGTGGTTCGAATAGTGAATCGTATGGTGATTCGAATAATAGAGGCAAGACGAGTAAGTATGTGTGTCGTATACATGGATTCAGTAATAACAATACGTGTTTAACAGAGAATCACATACAACTAACTAGAACTGAAGTACAGTAATTGACAAATAAATGAGAGAACTATCAGAGAATGTACTCGCCTGATAACCTGAACAGCTGATAGGTATAAAGGTCTAAACTGAAGCCATTGAGTCCTATTTAGAGCAACATAGGTCAAGATGTATACGAGAGATGATAAATGAAATGTACAGTGCATCTGCATGCTGTCTAGGTCAAACTAGATTAAAGTCAACACTTGGTCAACTCTAGTCAACCCACTAGTCAAATTAGGTCAACTAGGTCAAGTCCTAGACCAAACAAGTCTAACAAGTCTCACTAGGCCTAACCAAGCCTAGGCTAGCACTCACACAATCACAAGACAATGTGAACCACAACAATGCATAATATAAAATAGATAATATATATAAATACATCCTTCTACATATATGCATATCCACATTACACATATTTATATATATAGGCATATGTTCATCATGCATATTTACATAGTTACATAGATATATACATTCATGCACATTTACATACATACTTTTATACATTAATATGTTAACATTCATTACAATGCATTATATTTTACTTATACCTTTGATTGATTCATTCATTCATATTGACATTCATTCAGCATATTATACTTACATGCATCTATACATTATATACATTGTATATAACATGTAAAAATAGAAGAAGAAAAAAAGGGAAAATTGAAATGGAAAGGGAAGGAAAGGAAAATTTAAGGAAAAGGGAAAACAGTGGACATATACATGCTTGCATTATATATTTCTACATTACCATACATGCTATCATATATATTAAATTATATTATTTATATATGCATTCATATCTATCATTACATGTATACCTCGCATTCATATCTAGCATTCACTATACTTTCATGCATACATTGTATCATTCTTTCATTCAAGCATTTATGCATTGCTTACATATTATATTAATGCATTCCTACATGCTTGCATTCAACCATATATATACATTAATGTAAAGAGGATATATCATATATATATATCATTTTATTCATCTAACATATCATGTATTACATACTCTATATTCATTTAATACCCATACTACATAGGCTCATAGGTTACACAAAATGCATATCGTATAGTCACTCTTCTACTTAAAACCAATACTGTACCAATTGGGCCTCTACTAAATTCTATGATTTAAGTACGTTGTAGCCCTTCGTGTTAGCTTTCCGAAACTTCAAACGGATCGCATTTTCGTGTCCGGAAGCTCCCAAAATCGCGAAAATACCGAAATACGTTCGTCTTTCGTACAGCTGACACTCAAATAATTCTACAAAAAGTTACAGAAAGAATTTGGCTTATTAAAATATATCTAGAAAGCTAACTTCGATACGGTTCTTTTAAAAAAATGGGAGATAAATTGGAGTTCTAAGCTAAAAGTTATGACATTTCTAAGTTGCTTTGGTTAATAAAAACGTGGATGAATTTTGACGAATTTGAGTTGTTTTGGACAAAAGAACACATATAGGCCAAGATACTTGGATACAAACATAGGTATCCAAATGAAACTCATTCTAACCATCCTAACTAAGATCAATCCACTCCTAACCATTCTAAAACTGAATTTAAATATCTATTTAAACTATTATCAGACATACATACACATGGGTGTCCTAATTTGGGATCTATCAAGTAGGACACAAGACACATATCTAAAATCCTCAAAAGAGCTCCAAATGGCCTCAAATTTGAATCTAAATGGGACACATGCATGAGGATGGATCCTACGGATCAAAACTAATTTAGATGCAAAGGAAATCGATTTAGATGATGGGTTTACCTATTGGGAGTGGAATCCCAATAAAATCCTTTAGGACACGGCTCCGATACGAAGATCCCCTCAAGGTGGACACTCCTCCTTGCACTCTTCTTCCAATCCTTGGTAGCACCCTTCCCTTGGAGAATAGGAATGATTGAGGGAAGGTTTGGTGAAGGAATGATTTGATTTGGAGATCAAATTAATGGGAAGGGCTCTCTAAATTAGGGAAGAACAAAGGAAATAAAAGAGGCAAGATTATAATGAATAAATGAATCATTCTCCCTAAAGGTGGTTGCCATAAAGAGTCCATTAGGGCTAATGGAAAATGTCCTAATTGCCCCTCTCTAGTCTCATATGGTTAAGTCTAGACTAGGTTCAAGTTTGGGGTCAAAATGATCTAGTTTTGAGTCTCTAACTTAACCATTCTAACATGATAAAAATTAGTTTAATTAACTAACTTAAATGTTGGGTTTTGTGGGCCATGCTTAACTTAATATTGGGTCCCATCTAGAGCTTAAGCTACCCGGGTCACAATACAAGTCGGAACGAGATGAAACTCAAACCCGACTAAACAAATCCAATAAAAACAATATTAAAAATATAAAATTTTCCAACAAAATTAAAATGAAAAATGACCAAAATCATAATACATCAATTTAAATATTATTAAATAATCTAAAATTCACCAATTAATTAAAATCCTAAATATTTAAAAGTCACAAAATGACCAAAATACCCTTAACCTAAAAAATTATAAATAGTCATTCTAATCACATGGTTAGGTCCCCATGGTCATGGTTAATCTCTAGGCTCAACAGTTCTAGGGTTCACTAGCTAACACATCAAAATTATAATTCACTAATTTTAAATAGTATTAAATTAATTAAAAATTTCCATAAATCATTAATAAATAATAAACTTTTACAAAAGTTCAAAATTACCCTCATTTTAGAAAAGTGGGTGTCACAAATTAGATTGAATTTATACGCTTTATATTAGCCAGAAGATCGACTCAAAGTTCGAAGAAATCTGTTCAAAGACAGAATATAAATCCAGTCCCAACATCGGTTTTAGAAGGCGATTTCTCGCCGATCCTTCCTCTGTTTCAAAATTTTATTTGAATAGAATCTTAGGAAACCTAACCGAGATGGAAACCCCATCATTGGTTGTATCTTTAATGGTTTATACAGCAAGATAATTAGGGTTGAAAATCGAGAAAAATATATTAAAAACAGTTTTCAAAAACTAGAAATTCATCGATACGACGTGCGTTCCGCCGATCCGGGCGACGTGGTCGCGAACCGAAAGCATCAAAAGGTGCGTATCGGCTTCGTAGATGTGTGGGCTTTGACAGAATTTAAATTGGTCGCGTGTGCGCGATGAATTTGATGTGTATCCGTCAAAATTCACCGTATTGGCATCTGTGCAAATTTCCCAATTACTTCGTGCATGTTTGTCAGATCGAGACGAAACTTATGCCAATAGGACCGTATCATTTTTCTGGTCCTGTATGTCAAGTTTGGTCCGATTCTGAGACAGTTGATCAGATTGTCGTTTTGTGGGCCCCACTGTCCGATTTAACGGGAGATTTTATACACGGCCTGCCGAAATCCAACTTTGGACATACGGTTGGGTTCATATCATCAAAATGAATCCGTAGACATGTAGTTTGATGACTTTAGAGACCATTGACCCTGGCACGATTTTCGGTGCAAAGCTGGTCCAACGGCGGACACCATTTTGGCCCAAAATTATTGTTTTGCCCTTGCGTCTAGAATTGGACTTAAGGACAGGCAATCCTAGATAATTTGACTATTCTGAGAATGTTGGCAATGTATGTTTCAGCTTTCGGAGACTATTGTGAGATTTGACTCATGTGGCTTATCAGTTTGATGAGATGTATTTGGATCCACATGCAACCACCAGGCAAGATACATTTCCTTTCTCTATATTTTATTCCATGTTTATAGTTTTTATGTTATTATTGTATTATCATTATATACTCTATGTGTTTAGATCTTATATGATTCATTAGTTTTCTCGTTGACTTGATTTATCTATTTTCTATATACCATGTTCACCCGTTTATGGTCTTGCTTGACTTGACAGTGTAGTTATACTGGACTTGACTGTGTCTTGACTGAGTCGTACCTTGTCTCACCTGTACCCTGACTGAGTCGTGTCTTGGAACGAATACGTGTGATTGAACTGTTATTTTCCTGTATCGTTTTTTCTCAACCAGAGAGTCCACACTCGGGACGAGGGTTGATCAGTTGCACCAGAGAGTCCACACTCGGGATGAGGGTGTTTGTTTCCTTGGTACCAGAGAGTCCACTCGGGACGAGGGTGTTTGTTTTGATCTGTTACATTCGTGAGTCCACACTCGGGACGAGGATGTTGTACTTGCACCAGAGAGTCCACACTCGGGACGAGGGTTAGTGATTAGAACTAACCAGAGAGTCCACACTCGGGATGAGGGTTAGTGATTAGTTCAAACCTGCTAGTCCACTCGGGGCGAGGGTTTGGTATTCCATTGATCTCGTGTTCACTTGTTTATCCAGCAGTTCAGTTACGTGTAGTTGTTCTTGTATTTCAGTTCATGGTCACCTGTCAGTAGCTACTTGTCGATAGTCACTTGTTAGCAGTTTTGGTCGTAGTCTCTTGCCATGTTTGTGTTTTTTTCCTGGTTATATCCTGTTATATTATCATGTATGATTAAAATGCTAGATAGGCATATTTTTATGTATCTTGCTATGTCCCCTGAGGACCTGATGATCTCTTCAGGTTTAGCGATTGCATGGAGTTAGTTAGCAGAGCGGGATGGTAGATGATTGTGATGCATGATTCAGGTATTTGTCAGTGATATTACATTGTTATCCTTTCATGCTTTATATTCCTTATCACGAGATATCCTACTTATTGATTCACTTTAGAGACTCTTGTTATATTCTTTGAGTCTTATCGAACATATATGCTAGTGGACAGCAGACCACGACCCATAGTGTTCATTCATGTTTTATACTCTTATTGTGGATTGAGATATAGATTTGTTTGCCATGATTTGTCAGTGTACCATAGCCTTGACAGCGTTTACATATTCTAGTCGGGCTGGAGTCCGCTTGATGCGTAGCTGGCTTGATCACGTGCTTGCACCCGAAGCCGGGTGCGTGTCGTGACACACTACGTTTTTACGAAACATCTGAGGACTTTCTGAGAGCTCTTTGTGATTAATGATGCCCCTTTGTGTCTGCTGAGTCAACGTATCTTTAATTATCGCCGTCTTTTGGGGAATTCAAGGAGTTCGTGGCCTAGGATTCAGTCAAATGAACCTATTGAATGAGATTCATTGTGCTGAGTCCTAGGTTCATCCCATTAATTTGGAGGCCTTTGACCGATGGTATGTGGCGTTTGGGTTGGACCACACTCAGCCTATATAAAGGGAAGCTTTTCTGAGGAGATACGTCCATTGTCTCTTAGCATTCCCGCAGTCATGCTCGATCCTGACTTAGCTTCAAACAGCCGTTGGCCTTGCACAAGTCGACTGTTGGTTGTGGATCTCTTCGTTCAAAGAAGCTGTGTCCTTGTTGAAGAACGACTATTGGGTTTTGAGATGCACTTGAGTGTTTGGCATGAACAACATCTTGGAGTTCAAACCTGAACAACATCTTGGAGGTCTTCGAGGTCCAAGCTACCAGGTTTAGATTTATTGTCAACCCAAAGAGACACAGGTTGTGCTCTGTCCAGTTCAAGAGTCGCAATAGCATTGCGAGCAGGAGCTGTGTTCTTGCTCAGGCCAATAGCTGCTTTATTAGCCATATTAGAGTTCCTTCGCGCCGGGCTAGAAAGTGGCTTGCTCTGATAAGGAAGTTATTCGCTCTGACATTGCTGCGCATTTGGGGGGCTGCACACTTTCTAAAGACTGCCCATTTGTAGACTTTAGGCATTTTAGTCTTTTTATGTAATCATGAAGAATCTGTAATAGATCTTTGTAGACATGATTTTAATAAAGAACTTTTCCTTTATGCATTATCTTTATTTGTTTCTTGTGACTTGTACTTGTCTGCGCTTTTAGACAATCGTTATTTTCTGCGCTTTTGTGAACTATAGGTAGCGTTTGTTGCTATCTGCGCTTCTGTGATTGCTGCGCTTATTTTTCATACTTCTACTACATCCTCGAGCAACAACTCTATGTCCTCATCAACATAACCTGTCTCAATCTCCGGTCCGTAGACAGTGGGATACCAATGCTCATCCGGATCTGGAAAAGAAGCATGTCCTCAGAGGATGTAATAAGATACAAAAGGAATATGCCAATGTAAACTGAATAAATATAAGAACTAGATCACAACACGGTCCAATAGCCCATCATTGAAACAGTGAACCACACCTACAACTAGATAAGGACAAGGGTGGCACACTATTCCGTGACAAGACAATGTCCTATGGCTATGTGAATGCATATTGAAGACAACTTTGGACGTATGGGTAGGTGATAAGGATATGGCACCGAATCATAGGCCGACGTCGGATCACGAGCCGATATCTATGAATAATGAACCACACAGACATCTATGAACCTATCTATAAGGCTAATGATCCCGCAATCTCCTCCGAAGATTACATATTCTAATAAGGTAATCCTATACATCTTCTAGTAGTCTTTCCCGCCCATGGACTTGCACAAGTCATATCCATGACACGGACAAACCATATCTCAATGCCATGTCATCCTACCTAGACACAATCTAACTAACCAATAAGTCTACACACCAATGGCTAGTTAATGCGCAACTCATGCATATGAAATCTCACTCAAGGTGTCATGTAGTAATACGTGTCAAGGCCATAGAAGTTATATCAATAACTTCACTACTAAGGTAAGTCCACTACCTCTAAGTCAACACACGCTCCCAGAAGTCATCGATGGCAAAATCGATGGCACCCAAGTTAAACTTGGACGCACACCATAATAAATGTAATCAACAAAAAGAACAGAAATAGAGATCATAATTTAAACAATAAACAAGGGCAATGTATCTTGCCTGGATTTGCAGCAAAGGAATAAAGTATCGACCTGACGTCACCCTCCACTGTCACGATATCACAAATTCCTATAAATTATAATAATAATAACTAACATCAATAACCACACCTCATTGTTATCATTGTTATAAATATATATAGTACATAGGGTCATCTAACTATATACTAGTCATAATAAACAACTAGTCATAATACACCATCTAGGACTAATAAAATCTCATAAAATTATATGTATAAAATATTCAGAATAAATATTGAGATAAATCTATAATATTCTGAAATTATAAATCATATAATTATTATTGCATAAAATTCATTTAAAAATTATCTCATGATCAAACTAGTACTCACATTGATAATTCAACGTTTTTAGAACTTGTTTAACCATAAATAAAATAACTTTAGTATTCTAAAATAAATGGTAATCAATTATCTAAATTAACAAATATTTATTATCATGAGTCGTGGATCATTGATATGGAGTATTGGTTGCACACAAAAATATTATGGCCTCACAAGATGACAATTTTGATAGTTCGTTTATGGCAGAATTTTATCCTTCAAAGATCGAATTATTTAGGCATTAAAACGGTAAAACTATGAAAAACTCATTGAACAAAAGTTGTAGGTAATCGAAATACGGTCATTTTCATATATGATATCATTGGTAAAGATGAATCTATACAGTCCATATCTATCCCGCAATGAATAGTGCCAAATCTGGACACACTTGGGTAAAATGTGTGCCCCGACAAACCTAGGAAGAATTTTGACATGAAATTTTATATGAAGGTTTTAGACACATAGGGGAACCCAAAATTTTCCGTCCTGCAAGATTTCGATGTCTAAAAGTGGAAAAAACGCATTCATAATATGGCATACTTGCTGTGATTTTTTGACAGCACGTCGGGTCGACTTTGAGTAGTTGTCGCGACTCGTAGGGGCTGTGCTAGACCTCGAGATTCCTTGGGATGATGGAGGGGGGTCCTAGCACATCGGGGGTGACATGGATGGCCTTTGAAGTGGTCTACAATGAAGAAATATGGCGACAGCAGGTAACAAGCAGCAGTAGCAGTCGACAATGGTAATGGGATGTTTAGGGTTTTTGTTAGAGGGTTTCG